>JAFMSR010000018.1:15479108-15544108 GCA_022818135.1 Saxidomus purpurata
TATACAAAGGGTAGAGGAAATAATAGTTTTTAACCCAATACACCAAACTATTTCTGCTACCAGTACGAAATAATAACTTTTCAAATATTCATTTTCCTAATTTGACTGGGAGAGTCAATTTAAGAAATAAACAAATGCATGGAGGAGTTGCTTCCCTTTCACTGCCGAAATATATACCGGAAACAACACTGATTACACAAGGGAGATCACTGTCAAGAAAGGAATTATATTTCATCAGTCCATTTTTTTTATTTCTAAAGCACCAACTTCTAATACCAATGCGGCAATATCATTAGTTTAACACATTTAAATGCTCAGCAACCGAAAATTGCTTTTATAAAAATGTCACCAAAATATAAGTTATGTACAGTAAGATGCGCATAATGTCACTTTAAATTAAAATTTTGCACTTGTCTTATAAATGTTTGCTAATGGTCCCAGTTATTATGTACTATGAAGCAATTTTGGTGTACCTGTACATTTACAAGAGTTGGTGAGTACTGCACATTTAATATTTTTCGACTTTAATTTTGTTTCTGCAGTAAAGTAAAAGTAAAAATAACTCTGCAATTGACTTTCAAGCTGTAGACGAGAAATGCCCCCATCCCTGACTGATACCGCTAACCGTTGGATGTATTCATACAATTTCGGTTTTATTTCCAATTCGAAACACTGTTTGTGAGAACTCATTTAGTCATGTGCTAAGGGAATAATTTAGGACAATTACTTCAGTTATAAGTAGATTGACAATGGCATTTCTTCTCTTAAAATTGCCGAACACTTTGCTTAAGTTAATATAAGTAACTTGACCGTGTTTCACTTTTTCTGTAAAAAAAAGCGTCACAGTATAAGGTTGGAGTTTAAACTAAATCTTGTTCTAGAATGTTCCATCTTATACAACAACAACGACAACAATCAACTCTATTTCTGCCAGGTTACATAATGGTTTAATTCAATGTCTAAATTTTTATTATGTAGGCAATATTTCAATACCAATTAAAGACGCTTTGTACGGTTATATTGCACGAAATCCAACACATTTCCAGATAATTGTATTCAACAGCATTAGTAGTTTCAACTATATATGTTTATAAGATTGAAGTAGCATTGCATGTATCACCAAAAACTACACGGATGACATAATAAATTATTATGCTGTATATTATTGTCTGTCCGTGCTTACATTTAAAACGATTTGTGTTCAAATTACTCCGTTACAAAAGATTAAAGATCACTTTTATGTAGCGAAATTTTACAAATACTACTAGTTATTCCTTAACATCATGTTTTTAGAGCAATGACGTCATCATCGCTCTTTAGTTAACAGTATAACAGAAAATCCAGATTTTTACCATTCCCCACTTTGCAATATGATGCTCATGCCTCCGCATCTATAAAAAATTCGATAACCTTACCAATCAATAAAAACATGCATGAGATGAAACAATACACAAGTATATATATCTGAATTTAAAACCTGGTTATAATAAGAGTGGTGGCGGTGACATTAGTTCTTGTTTTGGGCGGATTATTTGCGGGCAAATGCGGTCTTTTAAGTCCAAGCAAATAGATATAAACGTTAACTCTTTAAGGTTATATTTTTTTGAAAGGTGCCTTTACGCGACCGGTGTATAAAAGATACGCGCGATACTATATAACCTCTGCAATTAAAACCAGTTCATCTCTAGAATAATATGATTGAAAATGGAAATCAAACATAACGAGAAATAGCTTTATAGAAAAAAAGAGAATTGTAAATAAAATGGGATGAATTCAGTGGATATACATAAATAATTAAATAAGAAATGTCAAACTGATGAAAATTTAATTTTAACATTGATATCATATTTTTTGTCTGGAAAACCTTGATAATTCTTATTACAGATATAATTGATTAATTTCTTATTCTCCTATTTTGAAATGCAAGCATCATATTCCGTTATGGAACCTGAATCATCTAAGGTAACTAGGGGCTGAAATGCTTGTTATTCAGTACAGGCATCTGGATGGATGACCCGAGAGTCAATTAAAGTTAAAAAAAAATCTTATTAAAAGTCGATTAAGAGTCGAAGCAAGACACAAACATCAATTTACTATACACATAAGCTAATGCAAACTCTTTGAATGACTGCATAGGTGCTGGCATATATAGTGACATTATTGTTCGAAGAACACGGGTAAGGTCATACCGTATATACCATGAACAAGTACGGTGGTCCATAAGCACATCTACAAACAGATAGAACCCAGAGTAAACCCACGGCCACCTACCATCTCACATATTTCCAGGTTCAGTAAAAGAATATCATCAAGTTCATTCTGTTATCATTTTACTAAGTTTCACCTGCCTCGTTGACATAACATTTTTATAAAAATCCACCTGTAATAATTTAAAAAATCTGATATATGTATTGCATATGAAATTATCCACCATTGACTTGTTATGTGTCTACATGTATTTCTAAAGTAAATGTTTACCATGTAGGAAATCATGGGTTTGTAAACTTTTGTTCCGTAAACTATATATCTATCTATCATATACTACCCAGGATGGGCCTTTCTTAAATGTGTCATTCCAATACTATTTAAGCCCTGTTTACTTTACTATCCTTATTTATTTGTTGAGAATTTACTCTGTGATTTACATATAATGGGAATTGACCCTTGATTGGAAATACAGTTTATTCTATTCTATGTCATTCTATACTTGAAATGTTTTAAGTTAAATAAAGTCTGCTTCACCCCTCTTTTTGATGCCTGCTTTATTGTAAAATCAAAGCGCTGTGAGCGCCGAAGGCCTGGGGCTATAGATTAACTCCCCGAAAAACAACTTTTGACCTTCGTGATTTACGCTGAACCTTACCTAAAGCGCGGGTCGAAATGTGCATAGGGCGAAATTTAGTATATGACACAGAATTAATGATTCACAAATATATGGGTGGCAGGGAAGTTTGTTTTATTATAAAACGTACGTTAAATGAAAAATAATCACATGGTCAACAATATGTTTGAGAGAACAATAAAAATAATTCAATCTGCGCTTTGTTCAACTTCAAGCGATATCTGATGATGTGGATCGAAAATTATTGTGTACCAAGGACAAGACCTTGAAACAGAAATAAACAAAGCAATACCAACAATGAAATATAAATACAGTACTGTACAATGTGTATAACAGAGAAAACCAAAAATGATTCTTGGTTACCTTGTAGTTGTAATCGGTGAAACCGTTCACTGGGCCTTGACATGCAGCGTCCTCGATAAATGGCGGGTGATTTTGATCACGTGAGTTCCTTCTCGGGAATGTACGTAAATTGTATCTTGTTTTTAAAGAAATTTATTTTTAGGTAAATATATATATGTAATCGTTCGTAAATAAGAAAGTTGTCAATGAAATAACATCAGAAATTTGAAAATCAAACTACAAACTCTTATATCGAATTCCGTACGTTTCCGTAAATTTCCGTAAATATCCGTACTTTTCCGTGATATGCATATGATTATCTTCCGTAATCAGCTAACAGCGCAGTAATTTCTAAAACAGAAAAAATTGTGTAATGCAGCCTGCAAGCTATAGACCTTTCTGCAATCGTTTGAAGTTGTATGTACTGTTTTTATTTGTAATATGTTCTTATCGTATGCGACATTCAAACAAAAGATTGATCTGGTCTGTCTTGCACTACTTTCACAAAGCGCATGTTTACAGTTGTTATTCGCACATAGCACAGTTAAATTGTCTGCAGTGTTTGAAATGTGGTATGCTAACTTAGGCCTAGGGGACTTTCAGTCCCCAGGCCAATAAGTCAGCTAAACCACTATGGCGGCAGCTACATGCATAGGATTCCCAGATGTGTAATAAAACATGCAGTCCATGTTTCTTAGGAAAGTAGGGCCCAGTAAACTTGTACATGTTCATGTTAATGTACACATAGAAGGGTCTTTATATTTTTTCAATTTTAATTTTGTGAAAGTCTTTTCTAATAAGAACTGCTGTCTACAATAAGTTAAAACTGCATACAATTCAAAACACTGACTATAAGCATACCCTGAGTATGAATTTTCATCATGGTATTCCTGCTTTTGATGTGTAATGGCGTACAGTGTTCTGTGTGGAAGTTGTAACATTGATGAGTTGCTTTAGTTTAATGCTAGGATGTTTCATGATATCTAAATGTTTTAAGACATTCATCATACAATGTAGCAATTGCACCCTATACTGTTCATTAACAAACAGCTTTAAAAAAGGAAATCTTATTCATCCATATTCATGTCTTCTTTGGCATTAATGTAGTTTCCTGTTTAATGCAGGTGCCAGGTAAGTACAGGTAATAGGTCTGTATAACAGGAACAAGCAATTATATTGCAATGAAGAGTGAGTGAACCACAACAGTAAGTTTCTTATACTCCAACAAACAAAATATGGGGGAAAGGGGTGTAAACTATAGTTTTATTCTGGTAAAATAAGAGTATATGTCATAAAACAAATACAAATTCAATGTCAACATAGAACATGTGAGCATTAAAATGCAGAGTAGATGACATATAATCAAACCAAGGATAACACAAAAAGAGAGCAATAAAGCTCTCTTATTTCCATTGTGGTCCTTAAAATAGGAGACAGGTGGTCGCTCGGCCGGTTGGTCAGCCAATTTGTTTATTGATTAGTCAGCGGGCTGTTGATTTTGTGCCCGCTATATAATGTCCTGAACCCCTTGAAGGATATTCTTGAAATTTGGGTTAAATGTTGATCTTATCAAGACGACGTAAAGAACACATATTCCAAACATGTCGGCTCAAGGTCACACTTTTAATAGGGGTCATATGTTTTTCATGTACACTCAGTATCTCTTGAACCCCTCGAAGGATTCAATGATACTTGGGTCAAACGATGACATGCAAAACCTCAAATTCCATTCCATTACATCAAGGACAAGGTCAAACTTAGAGGTCACTGATTTTTATTGCCACTCAATTTGAAGGAATCCCATGAAAGTTTGGTCAAATTTTCATCTTATCAAGACGACGTGTATAACCCATATCCCAAGCCCTCTTGGACAAGGTCAGGGTCACACTTGAATTTATTTGTGTCCCTTTAATATTTAATGTCACTTTAAAGGATTTTTAAAGGTTTTGGTCAAAGGTTTAACTCATTCAGATGACATGCGAGCACATGTCTCAACCCTACACTTTGTGGTGATTCATAGTCAGTGTCTGCTCCATATCTTTAAACCCCTTAAATAATGTTGATGAAACTTGATATAAATCTTCATCTTACCAAGACCCTGCACCTCAAGGTCAAGGTTACACTTGAGGATCAAATGTCATGAGACTATATTTATTAAACCTCTTGAAGGATTTTCTTGAAAGTTGGCTCGAGATGTTGCCTCGGTCAAGGTTATAGTCACATTGTGGGGGTCAAAACTAATTAGACTTTTCTTCCTAAGGAAAAATTAATATAAACCTCAAATGTTCAGAGTATTTATGTGAAACATAACTGTTCACAATTAAAGGTTAAAGGTCATGACTCTATATTTTGTTGTAGGAATGTAAAGCCCATTCCAACATATTTTGGTCATTTTAACAATTCCACAAGCCATCGTTCCGGGGAAGAACCAATACTTGACTCATATCCTACGTAAGAAACTGCCTACTTTCTCTCTTAAAGAGACACGATTTTGCAAGAGAACTCGAACCCATGACCATGCATCTATGAGAGGTAACGGTGATTTCAAGTCATCAACTCTAACCACTTGACCACGGAGGCGGACATCAGTGATAGCTCTATTGTGTTGCTGTTATATGAAACCATAACTGCTTATAGTTGG
The DNA here is from genome assembly GCA_022818135.1 of Saxidomus purpurata. Classification (NCBI taxonomy): domain Eukaryota; kingdom Metazoa; phylum Mollusca; class Bivalvia; order Venerida; family Veneridae; genus Saxidomus; species Saxidomus purpurata. Next base: position 15,484,934 of record JAFMSR010000018.1, read on the forward strand.
CCCTATCCAAAAAAAAATTTGAATTGAAATGTATATACTATTAGCTCATAGAAAAAAGATCTATAGACATTATGCTATTCTGTATCTAAACGACAAGCTACTGTGCATAGTGTTAAGTGCGTTAACTACCTCTGCTGTCATCGCTCTTTCAGTGATTTGATATTTAATTGCTGCAGTGCTCAGTAATGTCTTGATTGTTCGGCATTGACATAACTTACGGTAGCTTACATTGTTGTTAGCAGGTTACTAGTACGGTATGAAAAAATACAGTAAACTCCCAAATTTCTGGACTTCAAATAACTTAAAAAATCAGTCTGTTTTTCTCCGTCTTTGGTTTTCCTCACCATTAACATCAACGTTGAAATATCAAAAATACTCCGACCCCTCAATATTACGCATGCCGGCCGATATGTTTGCTCCATATTGCTCCAGACATCGTGAACTAATTTGACTCTCAATAATCCGGTTGCTGTTTGGTGTGCTGTCTGATGGGCCGAACATGATGGGTGTGAACATATCTGTTGGCGATTATCTAATTTTCACAGTCTGTCACAAAGGATAAAATGATAATTAGCTTATCAACTGTAGCAATGCACAGCCTAACAACTGTGTTGGAAATGTGCATTCATCTTAGGATTGTTTGATGTCTTTTCATCGATCCATATTAATAAGACATTTCACAACTTAGTAAACAGATAAGAAGGGTAGATAAAATATAAAGCATGGAAACTTTCATATTTTTTATGTGAAGTGCTGAACAGAAGGACATCAACTTTACTTTTAACAAACGTAAGATTGGGTTTTAGACTTCACGGAATTTTGTTATTACGCACCGGATGCTGCTGACATTTTTACAGTTCTCAATGCTGTGAAAATAAATTCAATGCTACTTTTATGTTTTACGGACTCTGACATGAATTTATATGTGCAATACGACGATATTTTTGCAAAGGAATTCACATAAATATATATCCCTTACACAGGAAACTCCAGAGGAATGAAAATTACAAAGTCTGATCCCAAAACAATCTGATCACTTAAAGTGACATTATGCGCATCTCACTGCACATAGTGTATTTTGGTGACAGTTTTATAAAAGCAATTTTCGGTTGCTGTTCATTGAAATGTGTTAAACTAATGATAATGCCGCAATAGTATTTGAAGTTGGTGCTTAAGAAATAAAAAATTGGACTAATAAAATAATAATTCCTTTCTTGGCAGTGATGTCCCTTGTATTATTAGTGTTGTTGCCGGTAGAGATTTCGGCAATGGAAGGGAAGCAACTCCTGCATGCAGTTGTTTATTTCTTAAATTGACTCTCCCATTCAAAATAGCAAAATTGATATTTGGAAAGTTATTATTTCGTACTGGGAGCAGGGAGAGTTTGTTGTATTGGGTTAAAACCTATTATTTCATCTACCCATTGTACACATACCTATTTCAGCTGGATTTTTACTTGAAAAAAATGTGCATAATTCCACTTTAAAAAATCCGATCGATTTTTTTTCCTGCAGTTCGAGGTACGTTACATTGACTATGTGTATTTGATAACGTATTAGCTATGAAGATGTATTTATTCAAATAACTATGCGAGGACTGATCAAACCTCACGTACATATTGATAAGGAACTATGTCCGTCATTGATGTAAGCAACATAGTCGTTAGCATAAGTTAGCTATCCTTACTGTTTCCTCAAAAGAGCGTCAATTATTTCTTACAGATAGGTCTAAACATAAGCTCAACTTTATTTGAACAGCTCGACAAATATTAATGCCATTAGGTGATGAAAAATCAAGCTATGCAAATAAAAAGGCGACTAGCTGATTGGAATCATCTTTAAAATGCTTCAAAATTAGGCTCTCAAAAAGATACTATACTGAAATTAACTAATTAATTTCAAAACCGGCAATAAGGAGGAAGCAAACCAATATTTTATAAGAAATAAAAAGGTTTTTGAATAATGATATCTTCAGAACTGTAGCAACTGAAATACTAAAATTGTAATGTACATAAAACTAATATAAATTTACGAATTAAAGTTTGCCGCCTTTATAATAAACTGTTAAAACACTCAATTAACTGTGCAGAGCCGCAACTGCAGTTTGTGTAGTTTACACCGATTAAAACATGTAATCATTAATCGAACAGATCATCTCTTATAATAAAATATACCGATTTGACATTGACATTGGAACGTTTGTTTTGTCAGCAATATATGAAATCGGTTGAGGAACCTTTTTGTAAGTTTTGACTTAACAATCTGGGCAAAATTTTCTCCGGAGGCCAACATAAAGTGACGAGCGAGCGAGCGGGCGAGGGAGTGAGTGAGTGTGTGAGTATATTATGCAACAACGTAACACCATGGCGCACATAGTTTAAGCTAATACATTATACATTTCGTTTCGATCTTGTTTTAAAAATCTTTTTTTTCCCAAAGGAACTAATATTTTAACCACAAACATATATAAATCACGAAGGGTCAGACTTACAAAGATGACAAGGATTCTTTACGCATGTTGACACATATGTACATCATAAATTTTGACAAGGTAAGTCTCAAATGATATCCTATACTTCTACATCTAGAAGACAAGCGTTCAGAAACAAAGAGATAAAGATTGATTTGTGTCCGATATATGTAACTTAGCTTTAGAAAATAGCAACTCAGAAGTGTGTGTGTGCGTGCATGTATTTGTTTCTGACGTATTGAATAACAAAGACCTTAAATAAAAGCATTCTGTTCGCGGACAAGCATATATGAGCCTTAGCCCCAAATATATATCGTGGTTTCATTTTAGTAACTGTGTTGTGAATACGCTGCCTTATCCATTAAGAAAAGTAAACGTTATCTAGCCCGAAATGCAAAAACGTCATGATTATAAGTTAGGCGAAAACGTATTGAATCTGGTTATAAGTTCAATCAATATATGCTAATAAAAATGTCGGGTACACTTCATTCACCATATCGGATGAAAATCTACGGAGCTAATTATCACAGAACACAAGCGGAGGCAAGTTAAGTAAGAAACAACATTTGAAATAAGACATTAGTTTATGCTTTAAGATTAATAATATCCTTTCTACCTACACAATATTGGGAACTCAATTAACTGGATTAAAATGTTGGTTTAAATTTGCAAATTTAAGTTTTTGTAGCAATTTGTACGTTAATGTTAAAAGTATCTAAAGTAGCTGGATAAGCCGTAGTGTATGATAATGTCTCAGTTAAATACTGCCATTTCAATTCAATAAGCCCATTAAGCACCTTCCTAGAAAAATTTATCTGTTTTCGATAAATGACATTTGTATTTGTATTAACATTTTGCTAAAACACTTTCGTCTTGTTTTAACTGGTAATCCCGTGTGTCTTGACATTTGGAATAAAAGAAAAAAAATAAAGAGACCCTTAAATAATATAAAGAAAACACACGGTACATTTGATTGTAAATGTGTATTGCTTCACAAATCTGCGCATTGATTTCGTGCTTACATCACGTTTATCAATATCAGTAAAACACTATTTTCTTTTGGCCTTTACCTTCTAATAATAACTTTCTTTTATAATTTGCTCTATTGCAATGTTATGATTAAATTTCTCACATTTGCAAGGAATAACGCTACGTTGTGCGCAATAAACATGCTTTTCTAGATTAATCTTTCTTTTGAAGATCTGTAAATACAGCGAGGGTACAATAAAGTATACTTTTATAAACCCCGCATTTGATTGGTCTGGTAATAAAGAGTATACAACTATTAGTGTCCTGAATTACATGTGGTAACCGGTCATGTACTTTTCATGCGACTTGATACTTCGGCTACTAGCAATTTGCATTCTGAAGATTTCACATATCGTGAGATATGTTTTTCAACGAAATGCACATTGTAAATTTAACAAGAGTTGGTGATTACTGCAGATTTAACCGTTTTCGACTTCAATTTTGTCATTATTTTCTCTGAAATAAAGTAAAATAAAAACCACTGCAATCTGTAACAGCTTAGCCCACAATTACCCTCAGGAATAAATGTCTTTGTTACTTGAAGAGACTTCCAGGCAGTTGTCAAAAGATGCCCCCCAACTAAAACAACTAATCTTTGGATGTGTTTTTACAGTTTGGGTTTATTTCCTTTGTGAGAACTTATTTTGTTATGTGCTTAGGGAATAATATAGGGCAATTACTTCAGTTATAAACCGCTTGACAATGACATTTCTTCTTTTTGAAGACCACTTTGTTTAATTGAATATAAATAACTGACATGTTTCACATTTTCTTAAAAGCGTAATAATCAGAGTTTAAGGTGAGAGTTCAAATGAAATCTTGTTCGAAAATGTACAAGTTATACATAAATATTAGTTTTAAAACAGCACTACATGTACCTACAAAAACATAGGTGATGTAATTAATTTTATTCGGATTAAATTATTGTCTGTTCGTTCGTACATTCCAAGCGGTTTGTGATCGAATTGGTCCCAAGGTTCATTATAGGTCAATTCTATTTGGCGAAATTTTACAAATACTACTGGAAACATCTTCACATCAAACTTATGATTACCGGCTGAAGTTAGGTTGACATAATTTGCAGTGGCATCCATTATTGTAAGTACGATACTATTACAGTATGCAGAAATACTAATTAGATGATTACGTGCATTAATTCAACACTTGTTCTGAAGATGTATTTTTATCCACGTAATAATGGGAAAACTGATCAAACCTAAAGCATAGATTGATTAGGAATTATGCCCGTCATTGATCTTTGATTGAGATCTTTTGGTACAGTACATGTACATGACATAGTCGACATTATTATGAGTTAGCTATCCTTACTGTTTCCTCAAAAGAGCGTCAATTATTTCTTAAGATAAGTCTAAACATAAGATCGAGTTTGTTTGCAACAGCTAGGCAAATAATAATGCCATTAGTTGATGGAAAATCATTAGCTATACAAATAAAAAGGCGACTATCTGATCAGAATCAACTCTAAAACGCTTCAAAACGAGGCTATACAAATGATAGTATTATACTGAAATTTACTAATTTATTTAAAGTCAGGTCAGTAGCCTTTAACATAGCTTCGACAATATTCAATAAACATTACAAAAATGTTACTGGTTTTATCATTAAACTTCTTTGCATGGTTTAAAACTTGACTTTCAAAACAGAAATCAGATGCTTTTTATGTAGGGGTCTAAATTTGTCTTAACATGAAACACGTTCAATGAGGAGGAAACAAACCAATCACGTATAAGAAATAAAACATTCTTGAAGAATGATCCTTTCAGAACTGTAGGAGCTGAAATACTAAAATTGTGAAGTACATAAAATGAAAATTATATGAATTTTATGTAAAAATACATCGAAAACAGACATTTGTACTTTTTCTTTGTCAGCAATATACAAAATTAGTCTTATTAATGTTTGGTAAGGTTTGCCTTAACAATCTGGGCAAAAGCTTCTCACGAGACCAACATAAATTGAGTGAGTGGGTGAGTGAGTATATTATTTATTATAGTGACATGTGTAAACAGTTTAACAACACAGATACTTGTAACACAAATATGCACATAATACAGTAATAAGTTACCTTAAATTAACATATATAACATAACTGTTTCCAATGTAGTAGATGATGTTAATTAACAGCAGTTAAACGCAATATAAAGTGGAAATAATATTTTAATTTGTGTACTATTGTTGTTGTAGGAGTTTTACTCCCGTTCCAATCATATGTTAGGTCATTTTAACAGGTGGGCAGTTTATCCAACTATTGGAAAACCGGCACTAGACCCCTATCCTCCGTCAGAAACTGAAAACTCTCTCTCATAAAGAGACATGGTCGATAGCTGGACTCCAACCCATGACCATTAATCTATGGCAGGTTACATTGATTTTAACCACTCGACCATGGAGGCGGACTCTTTGTGGACATCATGCATTCATAATTTTTAATAAAAACTGGCAGATATTTTTTACATTGACATAAACACCTTATAAGTTCTAATATCATTAATGGTTTGGTGATAAAGAAAACATTTTTCGAACCGACAACGGTATTTCAATGTGAACATCCTGCAATTATAGTTTTTCAAACAACGGGAATGAAAATTATCATTTTATGTTCTATTTTGAAACTTTTTTTTGATAAAGAACAATAGACAACTTGCCCACGACCACAGGAGCGTAGCTGCTATAAGGTACAGCAGGCCCGGGCTAACAGATTGTTTGGAAAATGAAAAATAAAACACGTTAGAAATGCAATAAAAACTGAGTAGCAATGAAGTCAAGGGTGTTGTGTGCAGCAAATTCATCTACTGTGAAAATAATCTTGTATTTTCCTGACCATTATGATACAATTAGAAGTTTTTCAGAAATATTTCGAAGTAAATCAAACAAAATCATTCATGGGCATATAAGTCATATGTTATCTTTTGTATTTCTATTTTCGTTCCACCAGAGACATAGAATACTATCTATGTCTCTTGTTCTACCAGGATTTATTAGAATAACCTGGTTCTACGTTTGAATTCAACTCAATTTTAAAACGGTATCAATTACATTTTGTACTTTAATTTAGGTGTTGGGCACGTTACTATAGTACATTTTTATATTTAGGAAATAGATTTTACTTTAGTTTGATATACCTGTTAGTATATCACTGTGTGCCGAAGGCTAGAATGAGTAATATCTTAACGTCAAATGAACAATTTATCCCAGTTATATAAGATCATATTTTCCTCTTTTTGCAAAGAGTAATAGTACAACAACACGGAGACAATGTATCTGTTATTGATATTATTGTTTTATTTATGATGTGTGTATGTAAACTTTATGAGGCTGATTCCCGGATGGGCGTAGCTCTGAATTATACAATTTGAAATTTTGCCTGAATACTTTTTAGAAACTGCTTGAAAAATGTCTACACTAATGGAAAAGCCATTACAATCAGTTATTTAAATGGAAGTCGCTTGGCAATAAGATAAATAACTATCTGCGTAAATGGAAAAGCAATTTAATAGTGTTTTATACAGGCAGTTAGAGCGCCATTACACACCTGAAAATGATAAATTTTAATGAGATAGTGCACGGTGAACGTACTTACCGCGTGAAACACATGCAAATATTGTATGACTTTTAATTTCCTCATTTATTTCATTTTCCATTCCGTCCAATGCAATAATATGAATTTTAAACTAGGAAACAAGTGAGTGAAGCAATTTATTGCTGCTATGCAATTAGAATAGTGCCTATTGTGCTTGTGAAGCCCGTCATTTTATTACATAACCATGGTTTGTGGATATACATGTAGTACATATAGTTAATGGAATTATGGATATTCATGATAGAATATTTGTATATTTAATATCTGATTACCAGTGATATAACGCTTTTTATCACGATACACTGCCTTTCTTGCTTATATAACTTTTCTTCGCTCGTTTCATTTATAAACATGTAATTACAATTTGGTTAACATTTGTGCTTATTTTACTTTTCTTTAGTTTGTAACACTTGAAAACAGTAGTATCACAATGATGCTTGATGGAAACATGGTTTTATTAATATATAAGTCAACAATATTAACGCTTTATATTTGATGGCAGCTGTTGTTAAGATTGTTAAAGTCGCGGCTGACCGTGGAATTTCTTCTCTCAGGCTGGTGAATACCCTAGTATGACCCCTGTGCATATTTGTAGCTAACGAAATTTGAAAATTTATGGAGTTTTGTTTTACCTGACTGCAGGTAGTTTTACCTGACTGCAATACCCAGTCAGTTTTACCTGACTGCAATACCAAGTCCGTTTTACCTGACTGCAATATCCAGTCAGTTTTGTCTAAAAGTGTGATAGCAGTGGTTACCATTTGCTGTATGGAGAAGAACCCGCTTCGGGGATTTTTTCTCTCTTAAATGATTTCATCTGTTGCTTTCACTTTCCGTCCGCCTAAAGCTTTATTTCAAGAACTTAACAATTTTTGTTTAGATGTGTGTATATGATTTTTGGGAAAACGTTACGGTTGTTAATTATTGTTGATCGAGATTTTCATGAGTACATGTATGTAAAGAAATTTGATTTTACCGTCACAATAACTACAGTAACTACAGTATTTATTTTGTCGTCAAAATACGCCAAAGAATACTTAAGGATAAAGAATTTCATTTGGTGGTTGGTGGTGTGTGTGTGTGGGGGGGGGGGGGTGCCCTCAAATCCCCTAGAAAGCATGTGCTTACAAATTGTTTTTGCTTAGCTACGCCCCTGGACCAGATGGTATTCTAACACTTGTATTATATACTAGTGATAAACCGGATGTTTCTATGCTTGGATAGATTTTACGAAGTAAAATTACTTTGCGAAAAATTGATGTATTATTTAGAATTTTAATCAACATTTAGTGCCTTTTAATTGTTAACTAATTTTCGACTTTGTAAGTAAAAACAAAGAGTAAAGTTCGCAAACTAACAAATATTGAGGCCTCTGTTTTGAGAAAATCTACATTGTATGATCAAAATGCAAGATTTTTATATTGTGATAGATCTAAATGTATTATACCTTTCCGTTATAATTCAAGGTTAAAACACTTAATCTTATGTGTTATGTAGGTATAAAGTGTTATGTAGGTATACTTATAGATTTAAATGAGATTTAAATACTCGTATACTTAATTGTTACAGTTGAGCGTTGTCTCTAATTTTTAATGCATTCGTAAAATACCAGTCAATTTTTTATTCTGTTAGATTTTTCTCTTGAAAAAATCATGAGTAAACAAGCACACACATTAATATTTTGCTATTTGTACTATCAAAATGAGTAAGTTCTATCAAACATATGAACAATTTTGTTTATCAATACCCAAGGTCAGAATAAATCTTATGTTTATTTCTGACCTCCGGATTAATTTTCAGTTAAATTGTGTTTGTATTTTGATGTGGGCCACTGTGTGTTGCTTGTCTTGCATTATGTATTGTGTATGTCATCATAGGCTTTTTAGCCTATATGGATGCAATGAAAAAGTCTTGTCTTCTATAATGTTTCCCTTCCCTACGCGATATTGTCAATGAAAATAAAAATCCTTAAAGGTTTGGACGATTGTCCTTTCATATATTCTACAGATGCAGTCATTAACTACTTAGAATATATTATCAACTGTCTGGCTTTTTTCGGCCAATTTGTCATTTAATCATATAGGCAAAATTATTTATTGCTTAAATGAAAAAATATAAACAAACGAAAAACAAAATCACTAAAAACAAATGCCATTTGATGAATCATCTAAGTAATACAAACAAGTCTTGAAGGTTCGTTTACAGTTTTCGTAAGCATTTAATAGAAAACGATTTTTCTAGACAGTTGGTTGTTAGAGAAGGAATCCTACATAAAAACCAATCAGAGCGAAGCTAATACAGAATTTGCTATCTTAGACTTTGCTTATGATCGTAATGCAAAATATTTTAAATCAAAATATACGTGACCTGACGGAAACGTCAAATGCAACACAAATTACAAATAGGTTAGATTGCATTTGGCACAAAAAATAGAAATGTATCCAAACACATAAAATGTCTTGAGATTTCAAATGCTTTGCACAGTGAGCGCATAAAAGTTGAAGTAAAATGATACCTGATTGCATAGTGAATACAATAAATGTTGAAGACAATATCCATATTGCATCCGTTTGCGGATCCATAATGTTATCACTGCTTGATACAGCCATATCAATTATTGATATAATAAATATTATTAATTCAGTACGCATACATATATACCAGTTAACAAAGTCTTTACTCTTCTCAAAGAGTATACATTCAGTGGTGTCATTTGTCGATACAACTCATTTTGGCACGAAGTATCTATCTCTACCAATATCACTTTATGGAACAAAAACAATACAGTAACATTGACTATGGTGTTTCGCAGTTTCACAAACCTGTAAAGTTCTGATGTTTTTTTCCGGAGATTTAGATTTTTGTCAGCAGTATTGATAGCAGGGAAGTGCAAACAAATGTTCATATCGGAAGTTGGTTTTTGAGTTTTAGTCTGAAAGCAGTCACTTGATGAGTGTCTCTATAAATACATCATACAAAGTTGCTTTTATCCAAGTTATATAATTGCACATTTACACGCAATACAAAAATAAAGATTTCCCAGGACACATCTTTTATCGGAAAATTTATTATGCACAGCGTATAAAAATGTGTAATACTAAAATGTTTGTCAAGTAAATATACAGAGAAAAATGATTTTTGGACACCTTTCAAGTAACCCCGTTTATTCTTTCCGTCATTGATTATATAGGAGTCGGGGGCCCATGCAATAGTACATATATATTGAAGTAAAATAATATTAAAGTGACATTATGCGCATCTTACTGCACAAAGTGTATTTTTGGTGACAGTTTTATAAAAGCAATTTTTGGTTGGTGTTAAATTTATGATTATGCCGCATTAGTATTTGAAGTTGGTGCTTTAGATATAAAAAAATCGGACTGATAAAATGATAGTTGAATGTGTCGTTGTTGATGTTGGTAGAGATTTCGTCAGTGGAAGGGAAGCAACTCCTGCATGCAGTTATTCTTTTCTTAAATTGACTCTCCCAGTCAAATAAGAAAATCAATATTTTGAAAGTTATTTTTTCATACTGGTAGCGTGAAGAGTTTTGTGTATTGGGTTAAAAGCTATTATTTCCTCTCCGATTTTGTACACACACCATATTCAGCTGGATTTTTACTTGAAAAAAATGCGCATAATGTCACTTTAAATGAAAACAGTAAAATGTAACAAAATTGACATCACTAATATTAAAGAAACCTAGCTTCAATATAAAATAATATTGAATGAAAACAGTAAAATGTGACAAAATTGACATCACTAATATTAAAGAAACCTGGCTTCGATGCTGATTAAGTTACTCTGTCAAAATAGCCATGCAGATTAAATAGAGAAGCACGACATTTTTAAAAACAATAGCATTTTGTGTGTGTAAATATTAGGGATGCAACGATACAGAGAATATCGGTACAATATCGATACGGACTGCTGCCGATACGTATCGATACACAAGCCGAGTGTATCGATACAACGCACTAATTCGAACATACTTTTTCCTGTGCCCAAAGTTTCTTTTACCAAAATGTAAAACGTAATTTCATTGGTCGCTTTTATTAAGACAGCCAATCAGCTTTCCCGGTACAACATAACGTTCGTTGAGAGATCCAAGATGGCGGACGAAACAACGTTAGTTGATCTCGCAAAACCAAATAAAGTGACATCAATAATTTGGAAATCCGGTTTATATTGTCGATGATAAAAGTACCGTCAGTCGTGGTAATATTGTGTGTAGATTGTGTCATAAACTCGTTAAGAATTGTAGAGGCACGAAAATATGTGGTTTCATCTTGAACGTCACCACAAGAAAGAGTACATGATACCAGGATTTATTATATTAATAACTTTTATGTATATACGATCCCTGATGATACTCACCAACTCAAATGATCCTCAAAGCTTGCAGTGCAAGTTTCAGTCTTAGTTAATGTATATATCATTTTCGATAATTTTGTTGATATCTTAGTGGAAGAGAGAATGTTTTGATAAATGCCGAAGAGTAATCACTTATTCTTGAATTCTATATTATTAGTTATTTAGTATTGTGTATTTCTAGTCAGAGACAATGCAACACATGACAGATGGTTCTTTAGTTCAACTGAAAACATGTTCTTGTTTAACAAGAATAAATAATAAAAAATAAATAATAAAAATAACAAATATCTTTAAAATAACTGTTTAACTGATATATTGATTAGTCTTAAATATTGACACTGCGTATCTGTATCGTATCGGAAAATATCGTATCGGGGCATGTTCGTATCGATACGTATCGTATCGCATGATGAGCGTATCGTTGCATCCCTAGTAAATATGACATGGTGATTTATTTTTATCTGTTTGCAATATATGTACATGGTCTGTTCATTTATTTCCTGGGATGATAATACTTTGTGTTTTCAACTCAAATTGAAAAAAATCTCATTCTTCTCTATTCAACCTGCATGAATGAATACTTTGAAAGAGTAAATTAATCAGCATTGGAAAACAAAGCTCGTAATCTCAGTTTTTAAAAAGAGACCGGGTTGATTAAGATTGGTGATGCCAACTAGTTATTGCCCATGTCTACTGTTTTCATGCAATGCTATTTTACATTAATTATTGTTTGGTTAATAGGGGATGGTTCCCCGAACCCTTTTAATATAATCAGAGAAAAGGAATAAATACGTGTCTCAAATTACTAATTAAATAAGTACACATTGTATAAAAAACAAATTTGTACAGTAATTGTATGTAAGCACTATCCATAAATATACAAAGTTTGAAATTATAAAGAAAGTAAAAAATAACGTGAATGTTAATTTGTACACACATTTAATACTACATGTATTTTTATTACTATGTACATTGATAGTACACACGGTTTGTGTAGGGAGTAGGATCCTTGTACCACAGGTACGGGGGATTGGTTGAGCAACTTACCCCATATCATTAGTAATTCTAATACTTCCGGACCGTGAAAAGTGGGTAAGCGCACTGTACATTTCAAAAAACAGCAGAGACCATTTTTAGCACATAGATAATCACAAAGATCATTTGGAGCCAGGAGATCTTAAGATGTCTGCATTCTAATTAACAACGATTGATTTAGTAAGATTGCCACACCTTGAATGAAATTTATGTCTCCTGTCTGCTGATTAGAATGCTTTACTCTTTGATGAAGTTAAATTTCACGAACTTAATCGATTAAATTAGCTGTACTGCGGAAATTTGGAAAAATATACTTCAACGGCTTATATCTTCCTTGTATCCACAAGAGAAATCTGATTTACTGCCTTTTACATAGTTTTGAGATTAACCCCGTTTAATGCTGTAATTCTGAAAAGCTGCGTACATTAACACATTGAGATAGCAAGTTAACTTATACATTATGCTATTCTGCCTCTGTCTGAAACAATCAAGACCTGTAGAAATAATAATAATAATAATAATGATAATAATAATAATAAAAATACTACTACTACTAATACACCCACTACTACTAATGATAATGATAAAAGAAATATTAATAATAGTAATAATGATAATAATAAAAATAAAAATAATAATAATTATAATAATGATAAATAATGATAATGATAATAATAATAATAACAACTTTGTTTTACGAAGGTTACATTTAAGGTACGTCATGAATTACAAAAAAAACCCACAACATAACTTATTTTCATATTCAAAATATCAGAAAAACAACAACATACATACATACAAACCACATACAGATACACAGCATATGAGACATACAAAATCAATCCTATTAATATAAATAGCACATTAAATATATTTATATATTACATATATTTTCGTAATCTTTCTGCAGCTTGCCGATACTTCTTCCAAATTAATTTGTCTGTAATGAATTTCATTCTCATTTGTTTTTGTTTAATATGCATTGTTGACAAACAACGAAAGGTCGTATATAAAGACATCAGTATTTTCAATTACTACATCTTTCTACTAGAGATTTCGTTGCAGGGAAAAACGACACAATTTGCAAACTAAAGCATGACGGACATTTTTGATATGGGTAATTACCAATACATCTTTTATAATACAGGTTATATTACAAATTTAAGACATGTACATTCGGCGGACAGACGAGTTAGTTGCCGTGGTGGTCATAAATATGTCAATTTGCTTTTAGCAGACACACAATTTCTCAACAAGGAACTGTAGAATAAACACTTTAATAACAGCAATTGATAGTTAAGATTAAGCACATTAATTTCATTTTAACACGAAGATCATCATAGCTTTAAATTGCTCACCTGAGTATCAGTGTTCTAAATTACAAAGTCAAGTGTAATGGATACCAAACCTGCAATGAATCCTGTAGAAATTGATGCAGTGTCCCGGTTCCTAATCGTCACTGCAGAAATTCTAAACACGAATCAAATGTTCATGAAAATCAGCTGCAGAATGTGACTTGTACACTCTATTTAAAAGTGATTTATATAATCTGAAGTAGTATCGAAGGCCTTTTAGTACACGTGACCAAATTTCTATAAAAATCATGGCAATATTGAATAGCTCTACCCTTAGACCTTGTTTCATGACAGTAAATCGAAAAATTATATGTGAAGTGTTAACACGGTTTTATTATAACTGGGTGTTCACCAAACATTACCCAATTTTTAAGCACCTTATATTGTTTGTTAATTCTGACAGTTTCATAAAAATAGGAAATGTGACCTATATAGTATTTAACCGGATCTATGTTTGGTTAAGTCTGCTAAAATGTGTATACAGTGTCAAATACTACATTAGTTAAATAGAATGATAGGCATTAACTCTGGTGTACTTTTTAGATTTTAACTAATAATTCAAGATGGACACTATCTTGCGTTCATATTCATTGTATACAAATTGGATTGGGATCCCTTTTAAAATGCAACTAGAATCTAATTGTTGGCGACGGACGATGTTTATTCATCTAATCCTAGTAGCTCATCGTGAGCGTCAAGGGGAGACGCAAACAGCTAAAAAGAAGAAAAGATTTCAAAGAAAACGCTAACAATCAAAACACTGAGAGAGTATAAAACTGTGAGTGAGTCTGATATGCAGGATGGGACGTCTGTATTAATCATGAGTTATTTGACATGGCTTTGATTTAATTTGATTGATCGTTATCTCCAATAACTAGATCGAAATTAACCGCAATAATGTTGTTTAAAATATCAAGTATGAGCTTCTGTGACAGTGGTGCTAAAGTTCTTGTTGGTCTTTGATGAGAGTTTTTGACATAAGTTTTTGTAACTTCTCCAATAAAAATAAATGTAACAAAAAGCAGTAGTCTTTAGGTGTTTAGCTAAACTTCAGGACGCACCGCATGTAACGTTAGCGAACTTACCCTGTGTGGCATTCGAATGCAATCATTAGGGATCAACGAAATGGATGTAAGCATCAGTCATTAATATAATGGTCATTGACCGAATCTCTGATAATAAACACAGCTAATTATTTCATGTCTATCTACTTGTAGTAAAACCAGTACTCTGTTATGGATCTCAGATCTTGGGATATAAATATTCGCCCGAAATAGAAACCATCCATATTAATTTTTGTAAAAAAATTCTTGGAGTAAAAAACTCAACGAATAATGCCATTGTTTTGGGAGAATGTGGTAGACTACCAATGTGTATAACATACTTTTCAAACTTTGTTAAATACTGGTGTAAACTTATACGGATGGAAAACTCGAGATACCCTAAACGATGTTATTACATGTAAAAAAAACTTGGATAATGTAGGTAGAACCACCTGGGCTACTCAGGTAAAACAGTTGTTATTTTTATATGGATTCGGTTACGTCTGGGTTTCACATAACGTTGGAGATATTGATTGTTTCATAAGCTCGTAAATTGTCATACTCAAAACTGGAAACAGTCTATCGATGAATCAGGCAGATGTCACCATTATAAATATTTTAAAACTTTATTAAATATTAACGTTACCTCACAATAAATCTGCCGTTTAAATATAGGCCAGCAATGTCAAAATTTCGTTGTTCCAGCCATAATTTACATGTTGAAACTGGAAGGCACAACAACACCCCTTTCGAATCTCGTACATGTCATTTTTGTTTTAACAGCAGTAACACTTATATTGTTGAATGTGAATATCACGTATGTTTTCATTGTGAGAGAAATTCAGTGAGATCTGGAATCAGTATCTCTTAAATTGGTATACAACTGACAGTAGTATACAGAGCTTTTATGACATACTTGATTCAGATAATGCGGTGGGGTTACGCAACGTTTAGGTTCCACAGGAGTGTATATTTTGCGGGATCACAACTATTTGATTTGATAACATCCAAAATAATGAGTTTTTGAGCTTGATAAATAAACTTTTGAATTGAAAAAGAAAGAAAAAAAGTTGTTGTTTTTTCATTAAAGTTGTTTTATTGCAGCAACTTCGAATATTTATTGTGATGGAAATAAATGAAATATCAACAGATTCTTTTACACACCAGTCACTAAGTTTGCATATGTTTTTCTGGACACTTCTGTTTGAATACTTCGTGAATGATTATAGCTCGCTCCTTTTGAAACACAAAAAGTAACATAACATGTGTGATTTATCCTTAATTTTACATTAACGTGATGCAAGAAATTTCAGTAAAATGTGTTAATCATGAACTTAACATCATCTAATTAAGCAAACTCCATGTTATATCACGTGCATATCCCTGTTTATTTTCCTTTTCACATTTGACATCTGAATCGACGACTCATTGTAGTCAGGCTAAAACATCGACAACTACCACGAGAAGAGAGGTTCACCTCGAGTAATGTTTCAACGTTATAATAACTATATACATAGAATTGTTGTGAAATTAGCAATTGTAACCGACCGTTGGCATTCCAAATAAGAGAGAGGGTCAGTGCTGTAATTGAAGCCGCCTCAGGAGTTGTGGCCCAAGGATTCGCCGGCGATTGTAGCATTTGTGTAAGTCTGTTTATACTCGAAATTGTTTAAGTTGAGCGTCGAGACATCAATTTGAAGGTGAGCGATGGAATATGTTTCATTCACATCTTGTTTTGGAGAACCATTAAATGCAGTTCAGTGCATGCATTATGACATGATGAAACCAGTTGTCAATCCTTGCCTTAGTGGCAGAGGTCATCGCAAGGCAAGACAATGCGCGGGTCCATCTCCATGACATCGCCCAACTAGACGGGGAATTACTGCAGCAGAATGACTAATGTGTTGCAAAGACCACTATACATCCCAGGTCTTTTTACCAAATTAACCAAACACTGGTCAGTCTATGTATCAGTTTAGTTCCAATAAACGATTATTATCCACCCCCACCCCCCGGCCTTGACGGAGGGGTTATAGTAACGGTCTCCGTCAGTCCGTCCGTCAAACTTTTGTCCGGAGCATAACTCAAAAAGTACTGAAGGGAATTTCTTGAAACTTTACACACAGACAGATGACATTGAGAGTTAGTACAGTGCTTAAGAACCATATATCTACCTTGCTTTTTTAAAAATTATTCCCCTTTGTTACATTTGTTTTGATTTTTCTTATCCGGAGCATTATTCCAAAAGTACTAAAGGAATTACTTGAAACTTATTACAGTGACAGAGTACACTGCGGGAATGTGCAGTGCTTAAGAACCATAACTCTATCTTGCCTAATTGTTATGCCCCCGAAGGGTGGCATATTTAAATCGCACTGTCCGTCTGTGCGTCCCCTACTTTTTTCGTGTCCGGGCTGTAACTTTCTCATGCATTGATGGATTTTAAAATAACTTGGCACAAATGTCTAGAACATCAAGACGACGTGTCGCGTCCAAGACCCATGTCCCTACCTCAAATGTCAAGGTCACACTTAGAGTTTGAAGGTAATGGAATCCTGTATATATGCACACATTCGTGTCCGGACTGTAACTTTGTCATGCATTGAAGGATTTTAAAATAACTTGGCACAAATGTCTAGCACATCAAGACGACGTGTCGCGTCCAAGACCCATGTCCCTACCTTAAATGTCAAGGTCACACTTAGAGTTTGAAGGTAATGGAATCCTGTATATATGCACACATTCGTGTCCGGACTGTAACTTCGTCATGCATTGAAGGATTTTAAAATAACTTGGCACAAATGTCTAGGACATCAAGACGACGTGTCGCGTGCAAGACCCACGTCCCTACCTCAAAGGTCAAGGTCACACTTAGAGTTAATAGTTAATGGAATCCTGTTTATATGCATACATTTGTGTTCAAACTGTAACTTTGTCATGCATTGATTGATTTAAAATAACTTGGCACAAATATTCAGCACATCAAGACAATGTGCTGTGTGCAAGAACCATGTCCCTACCTCAAAGGTCAAGGTCAAACAAAGTGTTTAAAAGTAATGGAATACTGTATGCATGGTTAACTCTGTCATGCATGGAAGAATTTTGAAATTACATAGCACTTTATTGAGCAGATGGAGAGGACACAGACTTTGAGACACCTCTTTCGGGGGCATTCGTCACTTGTGAAGGACAGCTCTTGTTTAATTACTCCCCTTTGTTACATTTTCTTGATTTTTCTTGTCCGCATCATAATTCAAAACGTACTGAAGGGAATTACTTGAAACTTGATACAGTGATAGAGCACAATAGGGGAAAGTGCAATGTCCAAGAACCATAACTCTATTTGCTTACTTTTTGAATTACTTCCCTTTGTTGCATTTTATTAATTTATCCTGTCCGGAGCATAACTCCAAAAGTACTGAAGAGTATTACTTGAAACTTTATACAGTTATAGAGCACAATAAGGAAAAGTGCAGTACCTAAGAATCTTAGCTGTACCTTGCCTAATTTTTTAATTATCCCCCTTTATTACATTTTCTTTTTTTGAGCATAACTCTAAAAGCACTGAAGTAAATGCCTTCAAACTGCAAAAAATGAGAGAGGATACACAGGGAAAATGCAGTGCCCAAAGACAATAACTCTGTGTGTGTTTTTCAATTGTCTCCCTTTATTGATTTATTTTGGACATATCAATAATCTTTTCTGTAGCATTACTTCAGAAGTACTGAAGGGAAGACTTGAATCATCATACAGTGATAGAGCGCAATGATGGGAAGTACATGCCCAAGAACCATAACTCTACCTTGCCTAATCATACCCCACCAAATACTTATATTTTATTAAATTAGAAACTTCACCATATCCATTCCTCTCACCTCAAATTTCTTGGTCATAGAAAGAGCACTTGGCGGGGGTGGCCATGTCTAACATGTCTCTTGTTATTATTATTATTATTAGATTTCTATGTTAGTTAAGATACACAACCACCTTCAGAGCTCCACCAGGCTATGCAAGACATTGATAGATTAACCGCTTTTCTTGAGCCCTGACTTTAATGAGCTGATTAATAGCAAGGAATTGAGTGACCTTTACCATTCTCAAGCATACATGTGCATTATCATACAAATGTATAACTTAATTAACATTCCATGCTTTAAAAAAATAGAAGCATTGAGTCCTATGCTTTGGTTTGCTCTACAATAAGGTCCCTTTTATTTATGTTTATACATGTACGTACATTATGAATAAAGGTAATCATTTAAAGAGTCACTCTCTAAAACTGGTGACGAATTAAATGACTTCAAAAGCATAAATTTTTACTGAACCTTAAAGTTAAAGCTAAACATTCCAGTCATAATCTCTTAAAAATGTTGCAGTACCGTAAACCATTCAAAAATTTATGTAAACTTGATGTTGTACAATTCATGGATGAATAGCAATGTATAACAAAAGACCTTAAAGTGACATTATGCGCATTTTTTTCAAGTAAAAATCCAGCTGAAATGGTGTGTGTACAAAAGCGTAGAGGAAATAATAGCTTTTAACCCAATACACCAAACTCTTCACGCTACCAGTATGAAATAATAACTTCCAAATATTGATTTTCTTTTTGACTGGGAGAGTCAATTTAAGAAAAGAACAACTGCATGCATGAGTTGCTTCCCTTCCACTGCCGAAATCCACCAACATCAACAACGACACAATCAACTATCATTTCATCAGCCGATTTTTTTATATCTAAAGCACCAACTTCAAATACTAATGCGGCATAATCATAAATTTAACACATTTAAATGAACAGCAACCAAAAATTGCTTTTATAAAACTGTCACCAAAAATACACTATGTGCAGTAAGATGAGCATAATGTCACTTTAATGTTGATTATTTGTGCTAAAATGGTGGCATTTTTCAAAATATGTTGTCCTTTTGAATTTTATCTATTTATTTTTATACGTTCATTGAACACACTATTTATGTTTGAAGAATATAATCTGCTTGATGTAGGGAGTGTCCCTTAAAAATAAGATAACAAATGGAACTATGTTAGATTTGAAGAAAACTGTTACTGTAACTGTGCTGAAGAGGACAAAGCTAGTAATCTATGATAAACTTTTTCTCTCTCTAAGGAATACATTCAAAGGCTGGCGGAATATTGCAAGCTAAAAGTTCTAGAGGCTATTTTGAATAATCAACAGCTCATGAAATTGTATGACACTGTTTGCGTTGTAGAGCTGTATTAAGTTATAAGAGCATACCTTGCACAAATCTTAAATTGTTGGCTCGTTATTAAGTCTATTAAAGAAACTGGACTGAGACTGACAATATGTACCTGAAAATATGTTAGATGGATCAACAAATGTCCTTATGAAATATAATAAAATAGTGTCTGATAGAAATAACGAATGTCCACTGTATGCCTTGATGTTCTAATTGCGTGACACTGAATCATCTAAACGAAAGAAATCCGATAAAGTAATGTGCTGCTTAAATCCCCCCTGGGACTGTTTTAGGTCTATACAAATGTGTATTAGGCCTAATCCATCAAAACAAGCCTTTAGATGTTATCTTAAAGGTAGTGCTTTGATAATTAAAAGTTAATGTCTGCTAATGTGGTCACCTAAATAACGCAGTTACCTGTATTTTGTAACACTAAAAATCTCTTTAATCACTGGTTAGGTTTTGGATTTTAGCACTGCCTGAAATTTACATTTGCTATATCTAAACAAGAAGTACCATTAAAAAAGATAGTCGGCGCAAATTTGAGTATATGAAAGCGATTGTTACAAATTCATTTTTTATTCAGTCGGAAGGCGCCAAATGTCATAAGGTGAGGAAAAAACAGGACCTTGACTGGGATTCGAACCCATGTAACATCCCTTGCAAAGTTGTGCTAAATAAAGGCTTTCCCGACTGAGCTAACCGGCCACTTATCAAGTTTGTCTCCAATGGTAATAAAATATGTAGGCTACCGCGACACACGTATCAGGAATACAAACTAAATCCTTGTTTTTCTTATGAATATGCTACTCGAATTAATGACAGTTATTTACTGACCGAGAAAGTATAAATACTTTACACTTATAATTAACATTAATTAGAAGATAAAAACATATTAGGTTGATAGTTATGAAATTTATACGTACATGTACTTAAATTAGTAACCCATTCAAGAAAACCTTAAAACGCATGAGTATTTTATACGTCCGTGTATAAATGAAGAAATTTGAAATTGTCGTATTACAATTTTCAAATCAAGAAAAATGACCAAACTAAGACCGAAAAACAAATATTGCCTACCGAAAGCAGCTTGTTTTTTCTAAAATTATTAATATATCGCTAGTTGTGATTGACTATTTATACAAATTCCTTAATTTATTTTAAACAAAAATGATAAATGATGCATTAACTTTTGAAAAAAAAAGTTTTTTTCGGTTTGCATAAACTGTGTTTTGGTCTTTTTTCAGTCTTATTCGGTATTTTACGGTTGTTTTTGGTAATTCTATGCACACTGTATTATACAATGAGAAGGTGCCTTACAGCGAAATTTCTCATTTCAAATAATGTTATACATTCTACTCGTCATTTCATTGGTTGTTGAAAGGTAACGAACTTCCGGGCAAAAGCGAGATTAATACGACTGCGCCGTAAGATATGATTAAACAGGAAATAACAATAACTGTGCGATTATAAACTTAGGTACAATTGGAATAGTTTAATGCAAAAAGATTAAAGATATTTGAGAGAAAAAATGCCGACCTTACATTATGTGACAAAATTTACAGACTTTGCCATATGCCAAAATGGGGGTAGGGGTACGAAAATAGTCATTTTTCATAAAGATAAATAAATTCATAAATTTACTACAAGAAGAATTGTCAAGATATAAAAACACAGTAATAACAAGTTTCTTTTACAGCACTTTGTTACAGACCTATGCTGTCATATCTCAAAGCTCGTCGAAAGCGAAAAAAAATCGAACATTTTTGGTCAGCTTTTATTAAATTTCTTTCTTATATGCACATCAACCCCTATTTTTATTTTTGCGTTCAAAAACAAATGTCATAATGTGAGAAAAATATCTAAAAACTCTTTTATTCCTTTATCATGAACGAATCATTTATCAAAAAATGATTCTTTAGTAAAGTGGGTGGGGTAAATACAAGGAACGCATATATTTTCAGATAATGGTAAAATATCACTATTCCTAATTTTTCATCCGAAAGAATGACATATTACCTTAGGAATAATGAAATCAAAAAGTTAAGTCATCGACCAACCATTATTTTATCAGAAATTAACTAGCAATATGTTAGTGTCTATATAAAAAAGAGTCAATAAAATTTCTTGTTATTTTGATATTCAGCAGCGACTCCTCTTAAAGTCACCTTATGCGCATCTTACTGCACATAGTGTCCTTTTGGTGATAGTTTTATTAAAAAAAGCTATTTTCGGTTGCTGTGCATTTAAATGTGTTAAATTAATGATAACTCCGCATTGATATTTGAAGTAGGTGCTTTAGAAAAAAAAAATCGGACTAATAAGATTATAGTTTCTTTCTTTCTCCCTTGTGTTGTTCTTCTAGTCGGTAGAGATTTCGGCAGTGGAAGGGAAGCAACACCTGCATGCAGTTTCTTCTTCAAAAGACTGCCCCAATCAAAATAAGAAAAGTAGTATTTGGAAAGTTATCATTTCGTACTGGTAGCAGGAAGAGTTTGGTGAATTGGGTTAAAAGCTATTATTTCCTCTACCCTTTTTTTAATCACACCTATTTTAGCTGGATTTTCACTTGAGTAAAATGAGCACAATTCCATTTTGATACAAAAACATAGATCTAAAGTATTTCTTGCATACCAGATGGGGGTATCTGCAGTTTTTACCAGTGCTGGAAAAATCTCTTCTTGCATACCAGATGGGGATATCTGCAGTTTTTACCAGTGCTGGAAAATCTCATCTTACACCCCCCCGTGTAAGACGACTTACGTGCTTACTTGTGACGTAACGTTATAAACAATGTGACGTCACGTTATAAACAATGTGACGTCACTTTCCCATACATAACATCTAAAGAATGTTTGTTTTTATATCAAAATGCATCATTTCGGTAAGTTTGTTTTTAAATATCTATTTCAAAGTGCAAGACGGTATGCAAGAAAAAGTTTCTTCCATGAGATACTTGGTTCAGATGGAAATATCCGTCACTTCGGGAAACTGTTTCGCGGGAACTCGGCAGAGCCTCGTTCCCGCCAAAACAGTTACCCTCAGTGACGGATATTTCCATCTGAACCTCGTGCTCATATAAGAAACTAATAATCTTGACCCCCCCCCGCCCCCCACGTAAGACGACTCACGTGAATTACATGTGACGTAACGTTATAAACAATGTGACGTCACTTTCCCAAACACAACATCTGAATAACGTCTGTTTTTATATTAAAATGCATCATTTCGATAATTTTGTATTTAAATATGTATCTTAAAGTGCAAGACGGCATGCAAGAAAAAGTTTCTACCATGAGATACTTGGTTCAGATGGAAATATCCGTCACTTCGGGTAACTGTTTCGCGGGAACTCGGCAGAGCCTGTTTCCGCCAAAACAGTTACCCTCAGTGACAGATATTTCGATCTGAACCTCAACTACAGTCAAACGTGCCCATGCGACCACGTGTATTAAGCGACCTTTGTAGTAAGCGACCGCTTTTGAATCCCCCCGAGAGTTTTCACTCTGTTTTGTTATTGCATTAAGCGACTTTTGTCTAACGCGACCAGCGACCAGTATGTAGCAACCCATAATCGGTCTTTTGTTTATATTAGGCGACCATTTATGTGCAAAGAGATCATTTCTATGGAAATTGACTGCTTTAAAGTTGCATTTAATGTCCCAATTAGACACGGATGTGTCAAATTTCATAAGGATTAGTGTCCATGTCCTTAGGTTGTATTTATCAACTTTAGGTACTTTCATGTTAAAACATTTTGCTATTTTTGGAAAATTACCGCATGACATAAGTAAAATTGTTATGGGTAACGGTTGTCGTCCCCGGTGTTGCTTTGTATTAAGAGACCATTTTATTAAGCGACCGGTTTTGGCCTTTCCCTTGGGCGGTCTCTTAATACAAGTTTGACTGTAATAATATTAATCGTCTGAGGTTTGCAGTCGTCACTATTATTATAATGCTATTCCTGGACTGACAACTCAATTATGCTTTTATTTGTATACACCTTTCTTTGTTTAAATAAGTACACACTGGTATACAGAGAATACTTGACTACTGTTTAAAACGTGTACCTATTTGAAACAACACCAGTTTCTTCCAGAAAACATCAATCATTGTATTCGTTTAACTTTGCACTGTTATCCTTTTAGATAGATGATACATTAACTTTTTTTTATTGGTTGACAGGTACTATAAAATACCTTCTTGATCAGTGGTCTTTTCAGATTACGCACGTGTAGATCGACTGGGCCCTGTATCTTATCCAAATATAAAACTCCCACTGAAGGAAATAAAGCGTAACTCGCAACGGGGAAAAAACGGGACTCGGACTCTGCACGGTCGTGATCTGTGGAATACATTATACCAGCCCGACACATACATATAAACAATACCATAATACTATCAACTGAGTCCTGCACATACCTAAATGTGGGACTCCCAATGAACGTAATAAAGCGTAATAGAGCGGGGCTCAGACTCTGCACTTTCAAGATCTGTAGAATGTACTACAATAAGAAGTAAAGATAAAGGGGTAAAATTAGCAAGTCTAGAAGTAGTAGACTGTAAAAATGTTATTTCGTAGATTAGAATAGACATGCTAGTATCGTTTCTTAGTAACACCAAACAACTTGTTACACTAAGAAACCCCTTACACATCCCCAAAAACCTAGGGGTTTTCTGTCATATGATTTTAAGTAGCGCAGAATATTCTATTATACATGTAGTATATAAGTTATGAAGAATGAGCTTCTAGTACAGAAAGGTCAAGGACACCCCCAACCTAGGTGAATTTTCGGCAAAACACTAATCAAATTACTGATTTCATATAATACCTCTGAAAACCCCAGATAGATTAGAGTAAACGTTTTAAAAATTAGATAAGGGATACCCAACACCATAGCCCTATTTATTTAGCACACTTATGAGACACTCTAGAAAAACAGAACAAAAATCATAAAACAATGGAAAAATTAGACAGATTTATTAGAGGGACATTATTCAAAGACATTTAAAACATTTTTGGAAGAAAAACCAAAATATAAGAAATAGAAGAAAGAGACAGAATAATTTACGACCTAGTTATGTAAAGAATATCAAGGGCTAAAGATATAACATGAAAAAAAACGGATGAAAAAGCTTTATTTAAACAAAATCTACAAAAAATGCATTTTTACTATATAACTCTACAGAAAAGCACATGTTTACATTTATTTCTATAAATGCATATCACGTGACAAGCCAGGTATATAGCCGAGAAAGCCAAAAACCGGATAGTAAATAAACAAATCAAACCGCGAGTAACAAAACCAGCGGACCAATCAGAAACGTGCTCTCTCAAAGGCCCACGACAGAGTTATGTAAACAAAACTATACTGCCAAGCACAATATTCGGAAACTAAGGTTAAAGGCCACAAATTATATATAATTAGAAGATGATAACACTACTAAAACCAGTACACCCTATATCTTATTGGTCGCCGTGACTGACCTACTTTTTGGCAACCAATCAAATTTAATCTTTGGCAAAAATTGGCTGGAAATTGCAGACAGGTATATTTTGGACTCAGAAAAACACTTATGATAAATATAGGCATGATGGGAGACATGCTGAGGTCTCATCCGCAAATACAAGCTGACACATTTGCTCTTATGGACGGACCTGTATAAAATCTGATAAAAGGCAAATCAAATCAGTGGTCTTTGGCTGCTGATATGTTGACCATACCAACTAAATCTATTTATATCAACATCGAGAACCGTTTCTGCACTTTTATCTCGACGGTTACGAAATGCAAAACTGATAATAAGAAGGAAAACAATTATTTAAATGAAACATGATTAACTTAGGACGAGCAACATGAATTACATATAAAAAGCAAAATTGCAAAATTTGCCACTCTTCGAAAAGTGTCACAAAAGACAGATATGTCTTTTAAGTAGCCTTGTCTTTCAGAGTAACCATCATCATTTTAAGAAATATATCTAGCGCTGGTTTACACTCGAATAAAAATAATATCGCCAAAGTTACAGCTGAAGTTTATGAACCTATAACACCAAAGAAAGAGGAATTGTTTTTGACTCTTATTTAAAAATGGACAATCCGCAAATTTTGTAGGGATTTTTGCTTCATTTCAGTCAGCTTATAAGAGATATATCTCGTTATAATTTATTCGTTGAATTTGTTTAGTTAATTAATAAGCATCTGACTTTACAATAATTCAGTATTACAACTCATGACTGACCTATAAAAACAGCGCAGAGTTATCTCACTTGACAACAGTTCAGTATGACAAATTATGACTGAGCCTACAAAAACAGCACTTAATAATCGCACTTGACAATAATTCAGTATAACCACTTATGACTAAGCCACTTATGACTAAGCCTACAAAAACTGTGCCGAGTAATCTCACATGACAATAATTCAGTATTACAAATTACATGTATGTCTGAACCTTTAAACAACATCACCAAGTTATCTCACTTGACAATAATTCAGTATAACCACTTATGTCTGAACCTACAAACACAGCAGCGAGTAATCTGTGTTTTCTCCATTTAAGGCAATTTAACAGCATGCTCTTTCGTTTTCTTCATTAGTATATATGTTATAAAAGTATTCCTATATCGGTAAGAAATCAAAGTGACAGTAAAAATAATGTCAAGTGAAATGACCATAAAGTTAACGCTGAAATATATAAACAGGGTTATAAGGTCATATTGCTCGTTTTTTTTTCTGATGTTCATTTTATGTCACCTGAACTGTATAATCATTGATAAGCATCAAAGAAACTGATTTTGCAAGTTTCCTTTTATAGAAAGAGAGAAAATGTAAAGATTATCATTTAGCGAGTAGAATATTAAAATGTGACCCTTTGATTGACTAAATTGGGGTTCAAAGCTGTATCAAATTACACAGAAAGACCAGAATTGTTACTTGTGTGCTTAGAAAAAACAGGCCTCGTAACAGATTTCTCTTTCATTTCAGACTTAAGAAACCGCGCTATGGAATGAATCTGAAAGCTTGCACGATTGCTAGCGCGTTCGCCTCGGTCCCGGGTTCGATTCCCGTCATTACCAAGGCGGAAGTGTCCTTAAGGCAAACACATATATTTCCGCATTGTCGATTCCATCTGGAATGAGTCTCGAGAGCGATAAATCTGAGTAGTAAAAACGTGTTTCGCAATCGAGAATACATAATCAGCATAAATTAAAAAAAGAGCTTGTAATAATAAATAAATCACCAGGTAGTTGTGAATAATAAAATACCTTCCCTAGCTACATTATACCATTGTTACCAAAACGTCAAATACACAACGAATTAAAAGTTCAAGTCCTTGTGAGTATTATTTCAATACAGGTCAATAAAGGTAGTACAGCTTCGCGTGTTTTACCCGACACTCACGTAAGCCGGGCTAATGGCGAGAAGAAGATCTTGTTATGTATTATAAAACTCTGTAAAAATGCTTATATTGTGTATAAAGAGCATTTGAATTGAGGGTTATGAAATTCATACCGGAAACAATCGGGCAGATTTCAATGGGTAATCTTTCTTGCCATGATTCTATGAAAATGTATTGACGTAGCCATGGTTTCGGTAGCGAAGCACAACCTGCACAGGATATTACAGACATTTTTTTTATTCTTTGATGAAAATCAAGATGTCGTAACTCGATTATTGGCAAATATGACATTTTGACATCAAATGATTACGATGGTGCAGATGAACCATCGTAGCTCTGCACCTATTTATTTTCTAAATATATAGCATGTGAAACTATCAAAATCTCTTACTCTTTATATTGGGTCATACTGTCAAATTGCAACATGAGATAAAACACTTTTAAAAAGATAACTAACAATATAAGACATTTTGGCATAGCTTTGGCATACGGCATTTCTTAACGCTGCTTGCTCATTTTCCGGTAAAAAACATTTTAACTTTCAAAAATGATACACTTAAACATAAAATGAGAATGTTATGGCTAAAATCAACAACATAAGTTAAAATCTAGTTAGCAACTGAGATGACAAAAAATTCGTTGAAAATTGTGTCATGTTTGGTTTAACGGCACCGCTACGTTATTATATTTTATTTGGTTTTTGAAGTCGTTTATGGGAATATATTTCCCGCCTTGACTTATATTACCCTAGCCGTTAGGCCAGGGTTATATTATGTAAAGGCGGGTAATTATTATATCCCCATATATCACATCAAAAACCAAATAACAATTTTAATATCTTTCCCTTTCTTAAATTTTAAATATTCCGTTCATTTTTTATTTATTCAACGGCTGAACGTAAGCAGAATTCCCTTATGATACCCGATGTCACTTTGTGACATCACAAATCACCACGGACTTACACATTGACGTACTGTACGCGAACACTCTCACGTTTAGCATGACTACAGTAACGGGATATGTCAATTGTATTATCGGTTTGCCCGTATTTACGGATCGTTGACCAACCAGAAGACCGCAAATTTTATGGAAGGGTAATAAATGTTTATATTGGGATTTTCAAAAGCGTGTGTAACGCTTTATAATTTTGAGGCGTATCATTGCAAATATACAGCTATACTTAACATGAATTTATCCTAGAACCTAATTTTGTGACTTTTCTTCTAAAATGCGTTATTTTCAGAGGGTTTGAAAAACTTTATTTTTTCATTAAAATCTGAGAGTGAGCAGCTTTAAAAGATCTATGATTTCCTAAAAATCGTTTTTTTCCTCCCGAAAGATAAGAAAAACAAAATAACGCTATTTTGACTGTGCCACGACGATCATTTTATGCATCCTTCTAAGATCTTTACATCTTGAATGTCGTTTGAAATTTATCGTTTTATTTTACATTTTCGCATGGATTCTGATATCCAATCAAATTTAGCCGATAGGCAACAAAAGGTACGTCTTTTAATTTCTCTTATCTAAAGACATTTTCTAAAGATTTCAAACCAAATCTTAATTCATCAGCAGTAAAATCAATACATCAGCAGCTCAAATTCATGTCCTTGTTTTAGAGTGCTTCGTCTTAATTTGAGTAAACCAGTAAATATTTTATTCTATTATTTATTCAGTTAGGAAATAGATTACACTTTTGAGTGATATACCGGTTAGTATATCACTGTGGGGAGTGTAAATGCGTTGTAATCTAATCACGGAGGCCGAACGCCTGAGTATTTAATTACGAAGCATCTACACGGCACACAGTGATATAATAACCGGTATATCACTCATAAATAAAATCTATTTCCATCCTAACACGTTAATCTAAACAAAAACATGTTCGATGGGGTACTATTTGCTGCGCTTTTATGAAGTCGCTGTCTTGAAACTTGTAGTTTTCCGTGCATTCCTTGCATTTCGTGAAATTTTGGCTGTTCTTTTTTACTCCTCAAATATAACATTATTCGTCCTATTTTTGTTGTTTCTGATATTGCTGGCGATACCGGAAGTGTAGAAAATTTTACTTCGATTTGTTTAACATCATGTGAATTCATTTACAACAATACCAATCTAAGCGTATTAGCGCATGCATATTCGTAGATGTTGTGTGAAAATTACACGGGAGGGAATTTCAGCAGTCAAAAATAGTTCCGGACGCCTAGCGTGATATACTTAATAGTTTTATCACGCTCAAATCCTTCTTTGTGTATATAGGAGACATTTCCAATAGTGTTAGAATTAACGTTATTGTACCTTGATGCTCTGTTAACCCATGTATTTTGTCTATTGTTATGCTAGTGTTGCAATAAACATAACGGTATATGTTTTATGCAATAAACGTTTTGTAATCTATTGAAACATGTGAAACACATGATTCTGTTTGAACGGTCTATGAAAAGCACGTATTAACTAAACGTAGAGAAACAAATCTTACCTGATTGCATTGTGAATATGATAAATGCACTTGTTAAAATCCACGTAGCATCGTCCAGTGTTACAGTGTTTTCACGAAGCCCACCTTGAGGTTGAGATACTACTTCATCTTCGATTTGATGTGTGGTCGAGGCGTTAAAACCAAGATCAACCGTCATGATTATATGTCGTTCCAACAAGTTTCACCAATGAACTGAATTACAAATGTTGTAAATTGTGCATATTGCAGCACAGCACCTGCTATTTATATGTTATATCTGATAGTGTATCAAAGAGAGCGGGAGGAAATCTGTTACCACAATTTTCCGCGATTTACTGATTTTTATGGCTGCGACTCTGATCCATGAGAGAGTGATTTGTCAATTGACAGTCTGGTTTGTAAATAACATCATAATATTTCTAGAAGCTCCTGGAAGATCTCTTGAAGATAACATGCAATACAATGAAAGACTGATGCTATAGTCAATGTAAATGTGTACATAGTCATAACTTGTGAAAAAAGAGTTATTTACCTAGAAGAGATATTAACTTAAAAAAGTTGAATAATTAGAACTTATTAATAACTTTTATCGATCCGAATATATGATGACATACTGACCGCAACTTTAATCTGTAATAATCTTATCGCATATCTTTGGAAAATCAGTGTAAGTATTTAATGACAAATAAACAAAAGGCATGACATCTAGACGATAAACTTTCACAGCCTTCATTTGACCTTGACCTTACATGACTTGATACTACGTCATGCACAATTATCTAGTGATTGCTCGCTGACAAATGCAATTCAACAGTTCACTTGCACACTAATTTCAAAGTTTGAATTTTAGATAAATTGCAAATTCACAATACAAACGTAAACAAAAATTAAACCAGAAATCGAAACAGAAACAAATGGACCAACATAAAAACACACTATGTAACTGACTGCTTAGTTAATCTTAATTAACGAAGTCGACATTAAATGACCTTCGCTGTGAACAGTCGTGTCACAAGCAACACAATGATAAAGTTTTCTTAACAGCACGTATCTAATGTGCTATTAATTTAGTATTTATACAAAAACGCGGTTTGTCACGAAAAGAACAAATCGTTTATTTTCAAGTCATTTGTTCAGACGGGATAATATTTTGAAATGTTTCCAGTGCTTCATCAATAACAACGATAGCATCCATTTCAGTGGAAAATTTGCCTTGGCAACTGCGTTAAAGCAATCTTTTTACGCAGCAATTTTGATAAATCTAAGTTTATATTTAAAACCTCATTAGATAAATGTCATCATGAAGATTGTGATTACAATTACAATATTAATAATTCAAAACTAATTGAAAATTTAAACAGTAATTATGGCAAAACCTGAAACGGGGCCACTGTTGAAGCGTGTTCATCCCAGGTTCGGAGGGTCTCAACTAGTGCAATGATGGTAGTGTTATTAGGCAATACACAGATATGTCTACATTGTCTCTCTTTTTTCGAGGTTGATTCCATCTGGAGAGAGGTCCAAGAGCGATTATTCTAAGTTGTTTCGCAATCGAGAATAAATTAATAAGTATACAATTAGGAAAACTCGAAATTTAATAATAAAAATATTAATAATAATTAATATTAATAGTAATGATAATAATGATAATAATGACAATTATAATAATAAATTCTTTATTTCAAGAAGGTAACATATTAAGGTTATACAAGAAGAAATAAAAGTATACATCTCATTTACAACATGGCCTTCTATAAACAACATTCACTTACATATACTGAAACTGTCCAGTTACGTCATTCTTTATTGGCAGACACTCAAAATAAACGTGTTAGTAAGTATTGTATAATTAAAGCGTATGATGAATGATAACACAATAACAAATGACAGTAGATTTCTTTTCAATGGTAAAATCACCATGCTGAGGCTTTTTGCCTTGGTAAGATACGACATTGCCTTGGAAAAGATGTTTTGCAATGGCAAATACCTATGTCTGCTTTTTGCTAGAAGTATAGAAAGGTTTAACGTGTGTCTATTTCCATGGCAAAATCACCATGGCAAGACATTTTGAGCAAAACCCTACAGTTTTTCACACATATGAAAGAAATACATTTTTTAAGGGGGTCAACGTAATGCTTTAAATGTGTCAAAGTTTTACCTTTATAGGGCCAAATTTCTAAATTGTCTAAAAGGATTCCAAGTAAAATTTTACTGACTGATTTATTTTGCGAATAATGAAGAACATGATAACGCTATTACAGTAGGGATTATAGATAATCATGAAACTGCAAAGTCATTTCCCATAGGTCTAGGCAATTTTATGTTTCACAATATAAAAGCATTCGATACGTGATTTACATCGCACGTACGAGTTCATTTACAGATTGAAACGTGATGTTGATTCATGCGACGTCATTAAAATAAATGTGCGTGATTTTCTAGGCAACATAATTAAAGTGAGTTAGGTCTGATTATTCCGCGCCGCCTTCCATTAGTTAAACGTCTGTAAGCAAACATATGCTTTACTCATTGACCTGTCTATAAACGTACCTATCAGTGTGACCAGACGTTTGATGAATTTCTTCTTTTATATCTCATTTATACGTAGCCCAGAAATAGATATCTGACTTTTTTTTCAGCAGAAATATTTTCTTTGTGTTGTCATTAAGAATTACTATTTCATAACTACATAAGTACAAGTATTGTTTCGCATATACAAATGTACTTGGTAATAACCAATAACATTTGGTTATTTTAAAGTAATATTTTCATTAAAACGAAATAACTTGTCCGTTTTTGCGAAATGATAATTCGAAATGAATTTGCGGCGAACTGTTGAATTACCAAACAAAGGAGAATTCAGTTCCTGTCATATAATGCTGCCAGAGATCGAATACATGACCTCCCGCATATTAAGCTTCACAATCAACAGTAAATAGAAGGGAGTTCCAGAATTTTAGAACAAATTATTTCCACTTTGAAACGTTTCTTTAAAAAAGCAATATAAAAACGGCGTTATGTTTACAAATCATTCATTGTTAATTTCTTCGGATAATCCAATTATAAATGATAAATGAGGTCTTGTCTACACTTTTTCCGGCAAACGAATATAACTCAACAATTATTTAGAATTTTCTTTGATGTTCTCACTTCCACAAAAATTACAAAAATTCTTAATGCTACAACAGTGAACAGAAAGAGATTTGAATTTTCAGTTAATGAAGGAAATACTGTAAAAATCCAACATAACAAGGGAAGTCTATGTGTTTTGGTTTATTTTTTTCAGATGAAGAAACGTAATTTTCTTTTAAAGGTTACTTTTAAAGGGAAATAAATTTATATTAAGTCTTTGAAAAAACTTGTTTTCAAATCCTTTTCTGTGTCACTATGTATTAACTGTTTTTACGTTTGTCAATGTTTTACTACATGCATACTTTTTATTGTACTGTACATGATTAATTGAACCCCTAGTATCCCCGTAGCCTCGTGATTTTATTTTAATTCTAGCCTGCGGTTGCTGAGAAATTACGCGGACATGAAGGTATATGCAAAAGAAAACAAAGGACAATGACTCTGCAAAAAATCATTGAACTGTAACATGCTGATAATAGGCATGTCCTGTCTTCATAGTGAATCAGTCTACGAAGTTTGATTGAATTCAAGTCGATGGTTCCTGAGAAATAGCCCTGACAAGAATATGTGACGAATGCACGGACTGATGGACGTTGACCATTACCATATTCCCTCCACCAGATTGTAAAGTGATATGGTTATTATTATTATTATTATTATTATTATTATGTATATAACATATTTTGGCATTGTTTTTAATAACAGAATTATATAAATAATGCAAATCTGACATCAGTACACAAAGTCCTGCAAAAGTTCGAGTCTTGGCAGTCTGACTCGTGACTCACAGGCCAGTTTGGAGTTGCTACTTCGTTCGTCGTTCGTTCCTGTACAGTGCTTCCAAAACGCATGATTCTGAATAAACCATTTAGTCTGTTGACACACTATACTTACATGAAATACTTCTTATAATTACTCAACTGAAGTCTTGAATGGTATTTCAAGGGCACTTTACTGTCTGTGTTAAAACACGTTTGTTTTACATGGACCATTGACTCAATGTCTTGCAATTTGCATAAACTATTGCTTTCTCAGAAATGATTGAGATTCACAGTTTCCTCCCTTGCATCTACACTTGTTTAAATCTGCTATGATTTACAAAACTGATTTCTAGTTTTAAATTCCAATCATTTCAGTAATGTAATGTACATTTGTACTTGTATGGTAAATAGGTGGCGCTCGGAACCAGGCTATACAGTTAACAAATAAGTGGCACTCGGAACCAGGCTATTTAAGTTGTCAAATAGGTGGCGCTCGGAACCAGGCTATTCAAGTTGTCAAATAGGTGACGTTCGGTACCAGGCTATTCAAGTTATCAAATAGGTGAAGTTCGGTACCAGGCTATTCAAGTTGTCAAATGGGTGGCAATCGGAACCTTGCTCTTTTGTCTAGGGAACTCGGGGGTCTACACTATATATTTGATTGCTGATTGGCTAAAACTAAGGAAATGCATGCAGCAACTTTAGCTAAAAAGTAATCGCAGAATAATAGAACATGAATAAAATGAGCAGAGAAAAAAAATCCCAAATCTAAAAAAGTACAGGAGAAATATTTGCTATTTTCAGATACTTTCTATTTTTGTCAAGTAAAGACCCCTAAATGACATGAGGGAGAGGGTTGTATTCTTCAGCTCAAAATAAATGACATAACTCATTATTTGTTATTTTTGTGTGTGACTAAGTCGATCCTCAAAATGAGATGCATTTCATCAGGGTATGAGAATTTGGGAGATCGCATCGGCCGAATATTTATGGAAATCTATTTACTCATCTAATACAATGTACCACTATGGTACCATTCATGGCTCTGTTTATTTCCACTTTTTATGATGTTCAATTACGTTTCAATGACTTGGCGCCTGTCCGTCATTAAGTATGCCTAAATGGTAGTTAAATTTGGATCTGTTAGTCAAGTAGTGTTTCAGCCTCAGTATCACACCGGAAGACATTTTCTGGGTTTCAGCAGATGTGTCTTAGGTTAAAATCTCCGACAATTACATTGTTATCACCCAAAGATCCGAAAATTCTCAGAAAGCTTGTTCTGACAAAAAATACATTCTTGTTAAGAAAGGCTTTGTAGAAAACAAGTTTGATCATGTAACACCACCAAACCATTGCCTTTTCCGCGGTCAGCAAAACAAAACACATTTCCTTTGAAATAATTTGTGTTGTACGGGTTTAACGCCCGTTCCAACCGCATTTTGGTCATTTTCACAGACGGGCAGTTTACCTAACCATCGTTCCTGGGAAGAAGTAGTACAAGATCCCTATCCTCTGTAATATTTTTTTTTCACATAAAGAGACATAGTCGATAGCAGGGCTCGAACCCATGACCTTCAATACACGAGAGGTTACATTGGTTTCAAGTCAGTGACTCTAACCACATGCACCCGAGCTTAACATGCCGTAATGATGACTAACGTTACGATTTTGGCCATAAGAAAATAACGTTGAGCCCATTACAAACACGCTGTTCGGCGACGTTGTAAAATACTGGTTCTTAGTACGGCTGAATAATTGAATGGGTTTTCCAGGTCGACACAGATGACGTATAATGAAATCTATTGATACTGAGTAAATTAACCAGTTTTATATAAAATAGTCTGCCTTTGTTTAAGTATTCCTATGTCTACTTTACAGCATTAGCATAATTTGTTTGTTTGGTTTGCTAGAGTACAAAATTAAAATCTGTTGTGTCTTTCTCTTTAGTATCGATAAACATGCAACATGTTCGGGCTTACATGTGCCATTTCGGATGACCTGTGTCGTAGCAACGAGATTGACTCATAAATCTAAAATTACACGTGCACAATATTGTTTGGCAGTCAATTTTCAGAAACTAAATAAGTATAGACCTACGTAGCAAATAGGACCATTTCCGTTGTGTCTGTTCTCGTGCAAAGTAAAATAAAAGCATTTGAGTTTATTTGTTTATTTTACACTTTATACAAGAAAACAAACTTTCTATAGTTTAGTTTAAACACAATTTTTACACAATATACAGTCATACGTTTGCACAATTCATAAGATACATGTATGAAAAAGGACAAGAGCCGAAAGCTATAGCTTATAAAGGTCTTCTCCTATAATTCTTTACTTCTTGTAGATACGGCATGGCAGTTAAACTTTCTATATATTGCATATCGTCAAGTAAATTTCGTTACGACATGTGTATCTCAATTTGAAATTTAACATTTTATGCAACATACAGTTTGTTACAAAAATTTTACATCACAGATTTTGTAATCTAGTCATGTTGATTATGAACACTGTTTCTGATATTTCACTTTGCTTTATCTATAGTTTACCATGCTTTGAAATACATCTGTTTTTCACACTCAGTTTGATAGTTTTTATCCAAATGTACATACACTCAGTTCCAAAAGAAAGTGTGCACTTTGTTTTCTGTGATTTTTCATCGACTACTTTTCTGAAAGCCTATATATTTGGTACCAAAATTGAGATCTGTTTACGTACAATATGGCGAACATTTTAGATTTTGCAATCGATCGATGTCAAATACACATGAGACACAGTGTGCGAAAATTGAAGCAGATACGTCTGCTTAATATTGAAATATTTCAAATTAAGAAGTGCACACTTTCTTTTGGAACTGAGTGTATATCAAGCACGGCATCTTATATGGATCTTAAAACTTTTAATTAATATCTGAAGCGCACATTATATACGTTTGTCATTGATACAAATAGCCTGTTAAATTAATAGCAATTCGCAACTAAACAAAACTATGCTGATACATGTAACCTGGCGCAATATCTATTCATGGACGAGATATCCGGAAAAAGAGTTTACCCGATATATACTGTCTTGACGAATAATTTCACCAGATGAAGCACTTGAACACCTTACCCAAACTTTCGCGTTTGCATGAAGCACTGCGACGGCATCAGCTGAATTACAATATTCATTGTCTTGATCATACAAGATTATAGTGCCATATATAGCACCATCAACTACAATAGCAGCGTTTAAACTTTTTTGAGCATATACACATAACTGTGTACTGAATGAGTAAGTTCCATTGACAGGTGCGGTGAAGAACCCAGTTGACGTATTGTAGCCGTGTCCTTCATTCACTCGGACATTTCCAAATATCATCTCCTGACCACTGGAAGGACTGAGCTCTTGTACATTGTATGCCATAAAAGCGATGTTCGCAGCTGAAATGATCAAAATAAAAAAGATCAGTGTATGTTATAACTGCAAGACAGGCAACCTGATCATGTGCCCAGACAAAAGTGAGCAACATACAATGTACATGATTCAAATATCAAATGTGAAATCATGTGAGTATTACAATATCACTTTACAATACAGACATTTTACCATTTACCATATTAAACTGTTTCTTTTTTATTCCCATTTGCAAATACTTTAGAAATTCTTTGAACATTATCAGAAAAGAAATGCATTTTTACTGTTTTCATCCAAATTATAATTATCATCATAAAATAAATTCATTATTTATATGTCGTAATTTTAAGGGCGTCATTACCTTAAAGGTAGGTGTTTAACATTAGAAGGGATTTTAGACAAAGTCGGTTTATTTATAGAAATTTTCGTTGGTGACTGTCAAACCTAAAATCTCATAATAAATATAAAAAAATCTTCTAATGGATATGTATATAGCGGATTTCTCCCTGGAGATGCGTCATTTTTTCAAAGACCGATGCAAACTTGCAATGAGGCAATTAATTTTGTTAAAGAACGAAGTTCGAATGATATTTCCATGAGAACTTCTTCAAAAGCGCAACATAGGGGAATGAATTTTCGACGCATTTCGCGTTTTTCGGATATTTCCCTGTGAACGCTGATTAAAGCTTCCGGTGAAAAAATAAATTTCTCCAAAATGATATATTAAAACATAAAATGTAAGAGTTATGGCTAGAATCAACACAACAAATAAAATACATGTATATAAGTAGCAATTTGAGAAAATTTGTTGAAAAATGTTGGTGAGCTTGGTTTCACAGCACAGCTACATTATATGTTTACACTGGAATTGCAATTTTTTTTGTAACGCTTTATAATTTGGTAGTGTATAATTGCAAAATACATAAATATTTTATAGGAATTTAAGCCAATTTATACCTGAACCTTTTTGTTTGATGATTTATTCTAACTTCTGTTATTTTCTGCCAGCTCTTCACCAAAATTCGAGTGCGAACAGCTTCAAGGTTCGAAGCCTGACGAAAGTTTTTGTAATTGAAAACATGGGGGTCATCTGACTTTAACCAAGAGGTCAAAGCTCACGACATCACAAATTTCAGTGTACATGTCAATTTTAATAAATCCTGCAATTTTTTTATTTTTAATTCCGTTGATAAGAGTACACATGTACCAGACTGTTCATAGTAAATATGTTTTCGTAATAGTCTGACAGTATATAGAGAATCACATTTCATATTGCCCTAGCAATCATAGTTAATGATTTACATTGATTTTTTCTAAATATATTAAAAACAGTGTCATTTAATTGTTCCTTCCAATGAAGGGACACTTTGAGTTGTACAGACACACTTGACTGAACAATGTAGCACGTAAGCCAATTTTCGGTGTGTTTCCGTTATAAATTAAACGTTGTGATATTGAAAATGTGATGGAACCAACTAACAACCAATAGCCGTTCTTTTCCGTACACGCTACATGTTTACGTTACTGTGGTTATTTCCCTTTATGTGCTAATTTTACTGGGTAAGCTATAGTCTCACTATTTGCACTTCGAAGGCAAACCGTTTTTACAGGTTGACATTTAATAGCTGTCCGCCTTCTAGGTAAGCTATTGCACACATATACAAAATAAGCTATTGCACGTTGGACTTGCAGAAATCGCCCTGCAATGCGTTTGCTTTTGCATTATGAGTTTGACAAATAGCTGAAAGAATGTTAATTTACATATGTTTGCATAGCGTAGAAATATACTAATATCGTTGCTGGAAGTATTGGCGCGAACTTACCATGTGACCATATAAAAGCAGATCTAGCGTGCCGTAGTAACAGGTGCGTGGAGAATTAAATATTGTAGATACTAATGCCTGAATTTGAATAGACTGTCGTAGTTTGTACTTCAATAATATATACACTTAACAGGTTTAGAAACGCAAAGATTTCTCCTGTTGAACATTTTTATTTGAATGACGCTATTGTTTTTATTTCTATTTAAGTCATTTTTTACGAAGAATTATTGAAACTTTTACAAGAATTCAATTTTATATTGTTTTTGTTGTGTATGAAATTTAAATAAATTTGAAACACAATAATATTGTTAAAATAACTATTTTGCCACTTTTGCGTTTCTAAACCTGTTGAGTGTATAGACAGATGTGCCCTAGGAGGGACTTGTGGAACTTGTATAATTTTTTAATCGAACAATGAAAGATCTTGAGCCTTTCAGCCTTTCAAAACTTTTCATGAGATTACTAGTCTAATAAATATCCTATTCAAGTATGTTGCCATAGCAACCATCATATGTACCATATCAACCATATTAAACTTATCGCTTGTGTAAGACGTTA
Source organism: Saxidomus purpurata (assembly GCA_022818135.1). Lineage (NCBI taxonomy): Eukaryota > Metazoa > Mollusca > Bivalvia > Venerida > Veneridae > Saxidomus > Saxidomus purpurata. The sequence continues at coordinate 15,524,587 of JAFMSR010000018.1, forward strand.
TAGCGTTCTACGCATCTATGTATACCGAGGAGTATCGTTTATGGTGTGTACACTATCATTTATAACTCTGTAGTTAATATCACATATGTGTTGCAAATATCAAAACTATACGATATGTTAAAACCATATTCAGCACGTTAAAGATACATCGAACGATTTGCGAACATGTTTTGATAATAGTGCGCAATTTCTTTACACATATATACATATTTGTACGTGTACACATTCAGCCTTCTTGTCATTTTACTTTTTTCAAAGAAAGATGTTTAGTAATTTACTTCATATTGTTTTACCAAGGTAACTAAGATTGTTCATTCTTAATATCTTTGACGTTTCGATAAGTAAATGGCTTTTCTTAAATCAAGATGTCAAATGGAAATTATGACAATGCTTCCCTGAATATACAAATAGCTAGTTTTATACACATTTATTTCACATGACCTCCTTCTTTTCAAGTACAACAGTTGTTGCCATGGTCACATTGTACAAAGCTATATTTAGATAACTTTGGTCAGGCTACGAACCCTAAGAAATGTTTATTTGTTAAAGAAATGTGACGTATGGTACGTACTGAATTGGCTCTCACTAGAGAAACAAGTCAAATGTTTGAACGCCACCAAATGGAGTAATGTTGGATTTAATGTATGGTGATTAACCAAACCTAATCTTTTTGCACTCTAATTTTGTATATGGCTGACCATTTGTTAATGTTTAATGCTAAAAAAAGATGATTCTACGTGAAGTCTATAGGCATTGTTTCCTCTGTATGAATTATCAAATCATTGAAATAATATATTTTTTTATTTATTTTCCTAAGTTTAGAATTCTAACATATAAATTTGCTTCAATTTATATTATTCTTGTACGAAAGAAAAAATATTTCCAAGATATAAATTAATTTGTTCCCACTATATAAATAAAGTTAATTCTACTCCGGCGAGATTTCGATCCCTGATCTCCCGCGCGCCAAGTGGCAATATATACATCTGCGCTATCGAGACATTGAGTTTCAGAGGGTATAACTTCGTTATTCACCAATACAGACGTTTGTTTCGGAATGGCGGTACAAATTTATGTAATCAAACGAATTTAACTTCCCAGACACTTTAAATAAGAAGTGGACACATCATAAACTTGGTAGTTTCGTGAAGTATATTCAAATATCTGTTAGTAGTCATTCATTTAAAATCGGCTATTTCCGTAAAAATTTAGACTTGTTCGCGATCTCAAATCAAAAGACCGCTTGTTACAAAAGAACACACTGTGAAATCAATCTACAGTCTAAAAATAGTTACGTCACCCCATGGAAATTTTACTTGCTGCATTCCAATATACACACCACCTCCAGGTGGCGTGTAATCAGAATTAATTATATATACAAAAACAAGCCAAATGGAATTGGACGAAAGTATACTCCTTCTTTGGGTGATGCTTTCAAAACAAAACAAAATCCGTGGAAAAAAAGTTCAAACTTAAACTTTTATACAAAACTTAAAAGAACATTGTATCTTATAACGACGTGGGTTTATATATGCCTTTACACGTGGCGTAAAGTAATAGCATTCTTCTCTTCTTGATGAGGACAGAAAAACGCATGCCAAACAGTTCCTATAAATGAATATAACAGCTGATTAACATACTTTCGAAGATGAAAACTGGCGAAAAGGACCTACTTGCACATTGTCTTGGAGAACACCTTTGGACATCTAACGTATCTCCAAAACAGTGTTGTCCGTATCTAGAAGGAACAGGGTTCGAGCAGTTACGATGGCGTTTTTGGAAGCCTTCACCGCATGTTACCGAACATCCCTGCCAGTCCGACCATTTTGTCCATCCTCCGTGAACTTAAAATAAGAATATGAAATTATTATGTCTATTTTTTTTAACTCAGTGATAAACAGTTTGAATTTTCTATATTTCATATTTCATAACACAGGAACCTGAATGAAAATTAAAATTAAAAAATAAAATAGGCAGGCCGAAGTTGCAACAGCTGTTGTGTTTGATAACAATGGGGTCATGTGAGCCTAAGCCAACGTTCAAAGGTCACGACAACACCAAATTTTAGTGTACATGTAAATTTTAGAACTTTTTAAAATACTTCCCTTTTAGTTCCGATAACAAGAGTACAAATGTACCAGAATGCTCATTGTTGATATGTTTTCATAATAGTCTAACAATATCACGGAAATCATTGCCCTAGCGACCATAGTTAATGATTCACCTTCTAAATAATATTAGGACTATATGCATAAAACGACAATGCACAAAAGTTATAACATGTTATCATTCCATTTGCAGTAGGTTAAAAATGTGAAAATGTCTTTCAAATAGTGCTCAGATTATTCACACATAAAATATACTTATTTGCACGTGTACACATTCAGCCCTTTTGTCATTATTCTCTTTTTCTCAAAGGATTGTGTTTAGTAATTTACTTCAAATTGCACTACCATGGTAACTTTTATACTATTGATATTTCGATAAGTAAATGGCTTTTCTTAAATCATGAAGTCAAAATTAATGTACATTACGATAATGCTTCCTTGAATATAAAAAAATGTTTTATACACATTTATTTCACATGACCTCCTTGTTTTCAAGTACAACAATTATTGCCATGGTAACATTGTACAAGGCTATATTAAGGTCAAGCTACGAAACTTAAAAAATACAATAACTTTTCAGAATCCTGATAAAATTTCCTACATGTACCAGGAACCATTATTTGTTTCATTTAGTGCTTTTTTTGCAATAAAACTCTACCAGCGTCTGGACTATTATTGCATTTATTAGCTCAGTGTTTACTTTTATGCTTCGATGTCTTTTCTAATCAGTGTATCTGCGAAAGCAAATACCAAAACGTATATTGATAAAAGGACCATTATCTTAGAAATGTGACGTAGATGACGAATTGGCTCTCGTTAGAGAAAGCACAATCAACTCAATAAAAAAAAACACTGAATTTGACGAGATTTAACTCCATCACAAAGTGGTGTTTTTGAAAAGTTTCTTTGAAAATAACATTCGAACTCAACTTTTCTACAAAATTTAATGTCTCCCATAACTGACAGGCAAAGGTCTACTGAACATCAACTTTCCTCAAAATGGCCCATTTCCTGGGGGATACACCGATCAACATGAATACATGTTCATACGTACATGGTATCTTATAACGACATTTGACGTCCACGTGGCGATAATTGCCATTAAGAGAAACTCCCTTAAACTGTTGTCAAATGACATCAAAAGCAAAAACAATAGAATACTTGCAAGATAATTTAATGAACCTAAAAGTTTGAGCTATACATTCCAGTCATTATCGATAAAATCAGCCGCAGTACCGTAAACTATTCAAAAATCTATGTAAAGGTGTTGTACAATTAATGGGTGGATAGCGATTTATTACAGAAGGCCTCTTTGTTGAGTATGTGTGCTAAAATGTGGCATTTGAGGATATGTGTTGTTTATAATTGTATTTATTTATCATTATACGTAAATTGAAAACAATATTTCCTACTTGCACATGGTCGTGGGAAACATATTTTGACATCTAACGTATCTCCGAAACAATGTTGGCCGTATCTAGAAGGGACTGGGTTCGAGCAATTACGATGGCGTTTTTGTAAGCCTACACCGCATGTTACCGAACATCCCTGCCAGTCCGACCATTTCGTCCATCCTCCATGAACTTAAAATAAAAATGTAAAATTGTTATGTCATTTGTGTTTTCTATTTCAACTGATAAACAATTTGATTTTTTCATTTCATATTTCATAATAAGAAAAAGAAATGAAATAATAATTAAAAATTAAAAATTAAATATTAAACAATTTTGTTAAAACTGTCAACATTTCGCAATAGATATTAATGCACCAAGTAAGTACATGGGATTATCATTTCCTGCATTCCTACAAATGTACCTGGGCAGAGATCCTTCAGGCATGCCTTAGTTTCTATAGCAGATCCAATGCAGTCAAGTCCGCCACTGGCTGGTGCAGGGTCAGTACATGTCCTTTTGCGAGTCTGCGACCCGGACTCGCATGTCACATCACACTGTGACCAAGTAGTCCAAGCCGCCCAGTTTCCATCAACTGTATAAGTATTAAGCAGGAAAATGATTTAGTATTGCATACGATTATGTTCGAGTTGTCATTTAAACTTGAATTTATTTCTTTTTTCTTTTCCTTTTACTCGTATTTCCTTAGCAATTTGATTTAAAGAGGCATACCTAAAAACCGGATGTATTCTTAAATAACTTAAAGACTTTGATAAAGGAAAGAATTTTGACATCACCTAAACGATTCAACCAAAACAAGCAGCAACATCCGGAAAACGTAGCGAGATAAGACGTGCTATTGTGCTGTTAAACTTTCATTTTGTAACACGTTTTAATTTTGGGGGTGATTTTAGTCGCTTTATTTGGCTGTTTGTGGCAGAAAGACACAATTCTATAAATATTCTTGAAACATGTATTATTTTACTTAAATTAAGTGTACATGTATGTTCAATATTTGGAGAAAATAATCTGCTAGTTGTATGATATTCCAAGAAATACCATTGTTCTAATTGGATAAACAAATAGTGATAAACTGTAAAAGTTAAAAAGCAATAAGAAAAATGGAAACTCAGGCGTTGAACAGCTTAGCATAAGCACGGGGGAGGAACCAGCAAGTGCGAATGAGCTTTCAATTGGCGGGCTGCCGGAAACGGATGTGCTAGACCAAAATTGTTGACACAAAGATAGATGAGCTTACGGTTTGGTTTTCCTAACGTTGTCGGGTGCTGTACTGAAAAGAAAGCGGAATGTGATAATGTGTGTGGGTAATTCCTTCACAAGCACAGGAAGTTTCAGGGACAAATATTGAAAATTGAATGAGGTATAACAATTCTCCTGCGAACAATTATGTTAGAAAGGTTATTGAACACAAAACGGCGAATACCTGCCCATCCAGCTCCGGTCAAGCGAATAAATAATAAACACGAACCAATTAACAAAATGGGTAAGAATCTACGATACACACGATAATTTCTGTCAACTACATTTCTATCATAATTGTTCGCAGGAGAATTGTCATAGCTCATTCAGTTTTAGATATTTTTCTCTGAAACTTTCTTTGCTTGTTAACGAATTACAATGTACAAACATACAGTATCGCATTCCCTTTTTATAAGTACAGCACCCGAAAACGTGAGGAAAACCAAAAAGTAACCTTGCCTACCTTTGTGTCAAGCACAAGTTTGGTTCAGCACATCCGTTTCCGGAAGCTCGCATATCGAACGCCCATTCGCACCAGCGATGTTGGATTTCATGGATCCTCCCCCGTGATAATGCAATAAAATTTATAGATTGTCGCATAGTTGTAAAATCACAAACCTAAAGAGCAAAGTGAGCAGAACTTCGGACACACAGTCTTGGCACGGTTGACATCTTGGCAGATATTTATCACTGTGTTTAACCATGCACAGTCAACTTTAACATCGTCAATGCAGGCACTGGCTGTAATCAGGGAACAATTGTCACATAACACAGATTAAGGACATGTCGAAATAAGACCTGATGATTTTAAGACTTTTTTCATGCTTCATACAGTCATTTCTGGCATTATCCACGCAAAAAACTAAAACAACCAATAATAGTTTACAAAGTCATTTTAAGTGCATTCATAAACCCTCTTAGACACATTTATTGAAGAATTTTTAACAGGTTTCATCCAATCTCTGCGCACATAAGTTCGGGCATGAAAAATGTTTAAGAACCTTTAAGCCTGACTCAGTTCCGTATTTTTAACATTAATCATATAGAAAACAAATTATTAAATTAATTAGACACAACTCTCCCACTTGATGCCAAATGATCCATAAACCTCAAACGTTATGTCAATGTCAGCCGTAATATTTCACCTTTCAATAAATAATTAAAGAGCGATCAAAGAGGAGATCGCCAAGATGGAAAGCTTTTTTCTGGCTAAAGATAGGTCAACATGAATATGCAATTATATTGACTTTCTAGGTCTTACCAAAGTGGTCGAATTGCGTCAGTATGATCTGTTACGAAAGACGACTGTATTTGCCAATATATCTTGTTTTCACGCACATGGAAAACAGGCAAATTATGTGTTTGCTGACCTTTCGTACGGCTGTACGTTAGGATGGAAGACGCGAAATCAAGAATTCACAACAGTCAGCCTTCAAAATTTCGCTAAAAGGATGGACAGAACATTGTTAAATTTGTAGCTCTTTTCACACTCGTACACTGTTGGGAAACACAAAATTAATGACAAACCATACAATCATACACTTTGTCGTCAATTGACTTTATTAGCGGAGTGAATACCACATATCACACTGTAGGCTAAACACTCGGACCTTCTTGCTGCCAGATGCGAAACTGTCACTGTGAAGATCACTTGAATGTGGCAGTGAAATGCTCAGATTTCAAGACAAATATATTGAATGTATTTAAGAAAGTCTGGTCATGTTTTTTTTGCAAGTTTGTAATATGCATTGTCATATCAAATGCTTACGTTTCAGATGAATGCACAGATTTGTATTGCATTTGTCTGTACTGCAGCATTCGTGACAGTTCTGTACTTGCCGTGTCTTGAGGTCTCTACCAACCAAACTACCAGCGCCAGTTGCAGATACACCACATCGCTGCAAGTACGTTGGAATATTCAAAGTCTTGGTATCTAAGTAAACTTACTAAGCGAAAATGACTTGTCATGCCGTATGTTGTACAAGTTAAACCGACCTACACATGACTATTGAAATTGAACTACCAGTGGTTTGAAAAACTGATACTGCATCTTACACAATTTGACTTTTATGATACATTCTCAGATTCAAGATACATTTACTGACTTTGAAAGTTCTCAGGGCAATTTGTCGTATTTTACCTTGAATATAACTTTGACATTTACTAAGAAAAAATTGCATTTAATATCATTTATATCATATAAGATATACTGACGGCCATCATAATTAAAAGAAAAAGTCAGTTAGCACTGATTTAAACATGTACTCTTTGAAAAATGAATATTATCGAAGATATAACTGAAATATATGCATCTATATAACAAATTTCAAGTGAATATTGACTACCCTGGGCAACTAAAAACTAACTCAATATACATTTTTTCCAATTCTTCGCAATAGCTTTTAGATCTATTTTGTTTTAAGTATTTTAAGTATTTTTATGTTATGTGATATATGTTCACTTCCTTTTGTCAAAGTGGTTAAATTTTGATGCGAACTATATCATATACTCCGTTAATACTTGTCCGTCATAAATCGGCCAGGAGCATGTGGTCTGCTGTGCAACATATAAGTTGACAATGTGTACAGTAAATGGCAGCGCTTTAAACCATCCATCTACTTGCCATTGCTGCAAAGCTATTTTGTATTGATATTCACTAGAATACATTTTTCATCTCCTTATTTTATTATGTTTTTGTTGTACTTATTGATAATATTTTCTATTTTGATTCACACAATTACTGATACACTAATGAGCAATCAAGCATTAAAATATAAACCAGCAAAAGTATAATTTAATACTTACCAGATTGTCTGTACATCCTAACGTACTTGTTTGACCAGATGCACTCCTGTCCATATAACACGACTGCAAATACATGTAATTATATCCAATGCAAGAAATGATGTCATTTCATGTTTTAAGGCAGTTTCGTTGTAAAATCGATTCTGATTGGTTACTTCATTTAAATTTGCGACGCCTATATTGCCTGGTTCCCTGTCGTATTGGCATGCTGTACAGTACGTCAGGCAAAGCTCAATAATAGCGGCGCCCATTGGAACCTTAAACGTATACTGTTTATATAGTGAAAGTTAATTCTGAAGTTTCAATTATATTTTGTACGTTCCTTTGCAAAAGTGCATTAATTTCTTTATGTCTTATTACACTAAATTAACAGCGTCAAAATATTACATAAGAGTATGTTTAATAAATACACTATTTGAAAAAAGAAAACATTTTACCTGCCCTGATCGACATTCCGTTACCGTCAAACAATTTTCAATGTTTCCAATATCAGAGCAATTGTAGCACTGAAGACCATCTGTATGTAATAGAAAACAAAATGTTAGTGCGTTACAGGTAGTTGTTAGTACACGATAAGATTTGACGTCGTAAGTGGTACTTTAAATCATCTTTAGCTAAAAGAAGAAAGTGTAATAAGAAGTATTGTTGATACAGTTAAACATCCCCAAAACGACACCTCCCTAGAGCAACAACGTCCCTAAAAAGACTAACATTTTTCCCCCCATTGGTTCAAGTAAAACCGAATCTACTTCTCCAGAACAACACCTTTATACAAGAAACACATTTCTATGTTCCTACAAGGGTGTTCGCTTCTGAGAGGTTGCACTGTAGTTTATGTTCATGCAAACTATCTTCAAAAGACCAGTCTTATCATTTGTAAACTTTTGTCGTAAAATAAAATAATAAGATTATCACTTAAAATAAATCACAGTCCCGCTGCAAACTGGTTGTTGTAAAATGCTAAAATATGTACAATTATGAAATATGCATTTGACTTCATATTTAATACCAGCTATAATAAACTAAATAAAACTTACAACGCACCACTTGCATTTCTCTTCTTTAGTTATGAACCCTAACAATATCTGCCAGATTAAGTTAAGCTGCTAGCATGTCTTGAATTTATGAAGACAATGGCTAGACAATTCCGATACATGAATTCCAAAATGATCGTCGTGGTATAAAACATATGGCAGACAATTTTAATTTAGCGTTTAAACCTCCATAGGCTAACATGGGTATTGCCTTTATGCTCTTAAAATTCTCTTCCATATGAAAATGTGTACCTCTTGATCAATTTAAAATTCATGTTACGGAAGGATCTACCACATGTCTTCATAAAATGCAAGACAAGATACCTTTCGTGCATCAATAGCTTAATATAAGCTGGCAGATGGGTTGATTATTAAAGATGGGGAAAATGTAGGTGTTATCTTATAAGTTATGATTTGTATAGTATTGCTTAAACTTCTTTGTTTTACATCGACTGTCGACCAAGTTCTTGCAACTTATATCAACTACTTCAGATGATTGCATCCTGGAGTTCAAGCCAGTACACGCAACGAAAGAAGGGAAAGTTGAGCACTTACTTGATACTCTGTTAAGAAAACTCAGAAGAGCTATCAGCTGATCTGTAACAAAACAAATTAGAAATTGATATGTATATCAATATACATTTTTTATATTAAAAGTTGCCATGGAATGAATTAAATGCAGCCGCTTATTTTGAATGAACTTAAAGTAGCCACTTATTTCGAATGAACTTAAAACAGCCGCTTTTTCGGCTATTTGCTATGCTATTCATAATTGGAAAACATTTCCGTTCATTTATGTCAATCAATTATTATGATTTTGATGTCATACTTTTGAATATGATGACAAGAATTGTTAAACTTACATAGTGACATTCTGTGCATTTTATGCTGTAGCGCTTTCCACATGTGAACTAATAGAAGCTAAATTTGTTATCCTGGATGTCAAACAGACAGATGACCTTTAATTCATTCCATTTACCGCCAGTTCATGTGTTACATTGATAAGGCAGCACATGGCCAAATTGCGTGATATAAACGTTTATTTTTGTATTTCCAGGAAGGAAAGATCTTATACTGCGTAAATGGAAGACTATCCTAAGTCATGTTCGTTTTGTTGGTTCTGCACACCGTTTTAAAACCTATAGAAGGCTTGGATTCTTTTGGAATAGTTTATGCCAGCCCAATCAGTCACTAGTGTTCTTTTTATCGTTTTTAAATCATGATTGTGACAGTAAAATCTTACAAAACTGGATGAGCTTAGGACTTGGCCTTTTGTCCGAGTTGGAGGGATATTTATATTGAGAGACCGTACAATATTGTTGCTAATCCGGATGCTCGTAGAACAGCTCAGATGTTGCATAGATTTAGTGCAGTTCTTTGCAACACTGCATTTTGCATGTTCAAACAGCTGTAAAGTTATAAAAGTATGCACACAGTATGAACTAAGGTCCCAACAAACCGAGTTCATTTTTCCTGTGAATTTTTCATGAAAACAATGGTACAAGTGATTGAAAATAAAATTAAATATTTTCTATCAAACTGTCATTTATTGGAGCGAGCAAATATGCAATGTTAATATTTTCCCCAATGTAAACTGTATCAGGCAAACAAATTAAGATATTTTTTCATTAAGTCACAAACTGGTTACAAATCAAAAGAGTAAGAAAATATTTTGGTATGGCCAAAACAATACTATTCGCACCGAAGCAATGGTTCCGATTTAATAGGCGAGTCATCAAATGCAGCTTCGCGTGAAACTGATGGCATGGAGATTGGAAAGCATTCGTGTTGCGGCAAGTTCGATGGTTACACAGTCGAGTTGACCGATTTATAAGTTCCAGTTTTTAGGGGGATCGGAATGTAATGGTTCTTCTCAATGACATTTTGTGACTCCGATACGTGCTTTCTTTAAACGAAACTGATGTCAGCAATTTTTACCACTACTTCTTCCGATGCCACCAACGTTGTATTTGTTTTGCTTAGGAACAATAAGTATATCTTTAAACTAAAAAATGTTATATAAAATGACAATTATAAAGTTTTATTATGATTTTGTAACGGTTTTAAACCTTTAATAAATTGTGTTAGATCCAGCAATGGGAGACTTCCTCATTTTGTAAAACAAGTAAAGTCTTTACCCAACGATGAAATGTGTCGCGCCTACTAAAGTATACATTAACAGTGTACCTGATATATGGGTCATGCTTACATTCTCTTCCTTAATCATGGTAGTCTATCTTTAAATTTTCAAACATTAACCTGGTGTCATAATTTCAATTTTCACACCCCGAACAGTTTCGGATGGCATTTAGAAATCGTCGTCCGTCCGTCTGTCCGTCCCCATTTCATTGTCCGAAGCATTACTCCAAAACTGTAAAAGGGAATTACTTGAAACTTCATACATTGATAGAGTACAAAGAGGGAAAGTGCAGTATTAAAGAACCATAACTCTACCTTGCCTAATTGTTTAAATATCTCCCTTTGTTACATTTTCCTGTCCGGAACATAACTCGAAAAGTACTCAAGGAAATTCCTTCAAATTGCATATACTGAGTGAAGACATTCAGGGAAAGTGCAGTGCCAAAGAACGATAACCCTGTGTTTTTTAATTGTCTCCCTTTGTTTTTTTTTCCTGCAGAAACTACTGAAGGGAATTATTTAAAACTTCATACAGTGAAACAGTACAGCGACTGGAAGTGCAGTGCCCAAAAACCATAACTGTACCTTGTCAATTTTTTTAATTATTCACCTTTTGTTACATTTTCTTGTCCGTAGCATAAACTTCAAAATACTAAAGTAAAGTCCTTCAAATTGCAAACAATGAGAGGGACATTAAGAGTAAGTGCAGTGATTCGTTGGTGTTTGGTAGGATGATTTTTAATTAAGAAAAAGATTTAATAATGATGTCATGTCTACATATTTATATGTACTGACTCTATTGTTGCCGTGTCTTTGAAAACAAAAATGAAACATTTCAGTAATTATATGAAAATTATTTCTGTCTGTTGGTAAATTAAATATCTTTTCTTGGAATGTTACATGAAATGTATTCAAACAAACAAATACATATTTAAGAAATAAACAAAATAATACTAACCAGTGCAACGTGACGATAATCAACATCTATTGTTGGCTTATGATTGCTTTTAATGGAATATGTGCAAACAACATTAAAGTTAACAAATGGTGGTCTATTTTAACTAATACAAACAATAGCATTTTATGACAATTGAGAAGTTAAAAAGAAAAATCCTTTGTTGATTGACATGGACTACTAAATTATTAGAGATGCACTACAGTGTTGTATTTGTCTGATATATATAAAAACACCCTTAGCTCCACTTTCTTAATTTTTCAAAGGGTAAATAACAAGATAATGATAGCCGTGATTTAGAAATCAATGCCCAAATCCTGCAATGACCAATTAAGTGTGATAAACAGCTTTGATTGATTGATGTTTGATTATACTCTGAGCATATAAAAAGTGCCATCTGAATATAGTCAAGTGGTCCAGAGGTTAACGTGCTGGACTTGTAATCCAGAAATCGCAGGTTCGATCCGCTGCTCCTCCACTTACATAACTAATAGTCTTCCGGATGAGACCTAAAACCGGAGTCCGATGTATTGGTGCTGTACACCAGGCATGTTAAATAACTGGAGGGCGTCTCTGGAACAGGACGTGTTCTGTATCTTGCACAATCCCCAGAAACCTAAAATTACTAAACTTTTCTGGAGGCGTTGATCATATGGATTTTCCGGTACAAACGATAAACTCTAAAATACATACACACATATACATACATAGTCACGTAATCAGGAGCGGATCAGTGGTCTGGTTGTTCATGTGCTAGACTTGTAATCCAGAGATAGCGGGTTCGATCCCATGCTCCTTCACTAACATAACAAATACTCTTTCCGATGAAACCTAAAGCCGAGGTTCGAGGTATCGATGATGTGCACAGGGCATGTTAAAGATTCAAGGGTGTCTCTGGAACGGAACGCATTCTGTTTCTTGCATTATCCCCGAGACCTAAAATAAACTCTTTTGGGGGCGTTGGTCATATGGATTATCCGGTACAAAGAATAAAAATCTAAAATAGATAGATAGATAGTCAAGTAAAAGACACAGACAATAAAGAGGTAAATATCTTCTCTTGTTGAAAATAAATAGTGAAGCTATACACATTGTGAACGTAGTCTCTAGTCCTGTTTAAGACGAATTCGTGTATTTTCTGACATTGAAACGATACTGAAATTTTAAAAGTACTTTCCTTATCTTTATGGCTTTGTATTTCGTTAATGCATGTTTCAAATGTCTGTTTCAACATTGCATATTTTGACAAAGGGTTATATAATGTGACAGTAGTAATAATTGGCTAATTAAGAATAAGCAAGGAGCTCGGACGTACCTCGTGCGAAGCACGTGTGTTCATACGGCACCAGCACGGTGTCCGCACGGTATCCTGGCTTTATACCACCTTCAATCGTCAAGGATGTCGTACGGAGTCCGTACGGCGAACGTAAGGCCCTGCGGGCCCCGTATGGACATCGCGAGTTCCCTGCCCGGTGTCCGTAGTATCGCACGGACATCGTAGTTGACCGTGCGACCACCCTGCGATAGTCGTGCGAGCACCAGCAAGCGTGCGATGCCCGTACGAGCTATGCCGGGGCCCTTGCGGTGCCCGTACGGGGCCCTTGCGAGCTGCTCACGACTTCGAAAATTTCTACGAGCTCTGCGACAGCTCGGGAGCTCGATGAAACATTCTCACCGAGTCTCCGAGTCCTCTACGAGTTCAAAAAATCTGTACGATGCTCGCAAGAGTCAACAATGTTCGTACGGACTCCGTGCGATTTTGCAAAATTTCGACTGAAAACCTACTCGTACGGGGCTCGTAGCGTTAATGTGACTAGAGTATTAGAAGCTATAGATTTAGAATTGTTATGTAAAAACTTGGGAGATCGATCACTGTTCTATTACTATTTTGAATATGAATTCAACACTGTTTACTGCAAATTACGTCATAAGATGTATAATATTACCTATTGGAAAAAAACGGGGCTACATGTTTTAGGGTCCTCAAACCACAAAAATCATATCTGTCAACATAATATGTTGTAACCGCCAAATTAGTGTTAATCATAAGTGAAGATAATTTATACTTTCTCGGCCAGTACAAGTTGGCTTTTGTTACGAGAAATATGTGTTCTTCCATTTTTTTGCACATTATAATTATTAAATGTATTTGCGCATCCACATCCATATATTATCCGCATCCAAGTAATGAGTAAAACTACTTAAAACTACTTTTTTGAGAGTGAATGTCCCCGTGGTCCTACCCGCTTCTATGCTCTGCCGGGGATAACTTCCAGCCAGGTTACAAATGAAAAAAATATACAAAAAGACAGCGCACATAATGTTGTCATAAATAAATAAATAAATAAATATCAATAAATAAATAAATAAATAAATGAATGAATGAATGAATGAATGAATGAATGAATGAATGAATATTTCCAGTCCAGGCATAATTCAGGTTCCCGTAATCTTTAAACTATGTGACCGTTACCATTGAGGTAGGGACATGGTTCTACATGTAGGAGATTTGTGTTACAAACATTTTTTTTCAAATTTATTTCAACATTTCAACATGCACGACAAAATTACAGACTTGACAAAACATATTGTACTATGCCATAGTATTTGAGTCCCAAGTGTGACCTTGACATTTGAAACTAGCAGGTGACTTTGATCGACAACTACTCATCCTCGTGATGAGGGAAATAATTGTGTGTGTAGGCCTATCATCATGATCATATCGACATTAATCTATGCATGTGAAAGATAGAAACCTGACACGAAATTGCGGACAGACGCAAACACGGACGGCCAGATGTTGTCATTGATATATGCCTACCTTTGTAACATCAAAACATCAGTACCTTTAAAAATAAACAAAACGCTTGAAACGCAAACGACTTACTTCTATCTAAGGGAGATTTATTATACAAAATATACTTTTTTGCTAGAACTATTGTACCGAACACTCGACGATAAAAGACACTGCATTTCAGTAAACATGTATACAATCTCAATGTCGAGTTGTAATGTTAACCTGAACATTTCGTTATAGCTCGATATAGACAAAAAGAATCTTTCACATGCACATGCTGATGGGAATATCTGGCTCGAACGTAACTGTTTTGGCGGTAACGAGGCTCTTTCGAGTTACAGCATAAACAGTTACAAAATGTACCCGAGAGCCAGATATTTTTTTCCTTGCATACCAAATCTTACTTATAGTAGCAGCAATGAATAAAACTAATGGCTTACATGTATGCGCTTTCATGTAGTAATGTATGAATTCACGCATTCATTCATAAAAGTAAAACGAACTACTTTAAATCTATGAAGCGAACATTGTGTAAGATGAGATTTTCCAGCATTTATTTTATTTCTGACACTATAAGTAAGATATGGTATTCAAGGAAAAAGAATCTATCACTGTCTCCACATGCGGATGAGAAGATCCGGCTCTCGGGTAACTGTTTTGGCGGTAACTCGGCAGAGCCTCGTTGCCGCCAAAATAGTTACCTTCGAGCCAGATAGTCCCATCCGCACGTGCAACCATTAAAATATTCTTCTTATTATACTATCATTTTTACAAAATAAGTCGAAAGTTTAGCAAAGCAAAATGTCAAGCTGAATGATGTTAGAACTAACTTCTTTTATCAATGAATGCGTAAGTTCATAAACACTACTACATTGTACAAGAAAATAGTGCTTAAAGGTAAGTCATTAGCCTGTCAAAATATTTTAAAACAGTACGGCCATTCGGATGGGTAATACATGTTTATTTTTTATAGAGGACTCGCACAGCGCTGTGCCAAACAAGAATTACTCTTAAAACAGTTTTGTCAACTGGATTGCTTATTAAAAGTTTCATAAAGGTTCAAATACTATCAGGACTTAAAACGTGGGTATTTAAACCTATATAGATGAGTATTCGCTGTACGGTTTGCGAATGCCCAACTAACAGCTGGTTTAATAGATATTCGAAACTAGTTGCGAATTCGTTGAACGGTGTTCCAATAACCAACTCGCAGCTGGCTGGATATTCGAAGCTAGCTAAGAAATCGTCTTCCGTAAACCAAATGTCAAACTCCCAGCTAACTAGATATTCGATTGTTACTTAATGTTAGCTTTACGTTTCGATATTCGAAGCTAGCTGGATATTCGATTTTACTTGTAAGGAATACCCAACTCCAAGTTGACTGGATATTCGAAGCTAACTGGGTATAAGCTTTTCATGTTACGAATAACCTACTTCCAGTTGCTTGAAATTTCGCACCTAGCAGTGAATCCGCCCGACGTATTTGCTGGGTATTCGGATGTAGCTGGGTATTCGCTTTAAGATTTGCGAATACTCGACTTTAAGTTGGCTGGATATTGGAAACTAGCTTGGTATTTGCTTTCTGTGTCACGAATAACTAGCTACCAGCTGACTCGGTATCCGATTTTAAATAGATTTACGTGTAGCAAATATCCAACTTTCTGCTGGCTGACTATTCGACTGTCGCTGAGTATTTGCTTTGCGTTTTCCGGATACCCAACTCCCATCTTGCTGTACATTTAAAGCTTTTGGATGTTTTAAACTATATTGGTATTTGCTTTACGGTTTGCGAGTTAGCTGGTTATTCGATGCTAGCTTGGTATGTGTAACATATGCAAAAAGCCAACTCATTGCTGGTCTGCAATTCAGATTACGCAAATGCAATCTTCTAGCTAACTTCACTAACGTCATAAGATCAATTTAAGATAATTAAAACCTATGTGCTCATATTGCGTCACACATCGATAACCTTTGAAAATGTATGTATGCACCTAGCCGCTGTAGTTTAAACTTTGAAATCTGATAGGTTTTAGTCACAAACTGTGCAGTACATTAACTAGTGAATTCGCAACTGGAAGCTGTGTATTGACAATGTTTGAACCGGGACTTATTTTGTTAAAAATGTTCATCATCATTATAATTATTCAGCCAACTTGATGCAGCACTTTCAGTGCTTTGATTTGTAGAAGGTAGAAGTCACGACTGGCTATATAGCTAGAAGTTCCGCTTGACGAAACTCGGGGCACATTTGGTAAATTACGACTTATCACATGTACTGTCTTTGATCCGATTTCCCCTTCGCCGCCTCATGCATCAAAGACGTTTCTCTTCACGCACGGGATGGTTGAGTAAGTGTCACCATACAATGAAAAAGTACAATACCATACAAAGCCATAGGCTGTTTACAAGTGTTCACGAAAATCTCGCTCACGTGATCGTGTACATGCGTTGCTTTCATTCACGTGCAGATCTCCGAGGGAAAAGGATGGACATGCATTGTAAGTTTTTTTTATCTTTTGCACTTATTTTGACATGTAATAACTTGAGAAACTTCTGAACCTGCTTGTAAGACATGTAGATACTGGAACTGCATGGAAGGGTCGCTTACAATATAGACAAAGGGCGGCATTGGGTGTCAAGTCGGTCGGAGGAGTCAAGTGGTTTGGTACTTGTCCTTCCCAGGAACGATGCCTGAAATATTGTAAAAATGGACATTGTACAGCGATACGTGTGTAGTGTATTGATTAAAATGTTTACATTACATAGTCAACATGGAATTGGGAATCAGCTGGTTGTAGGTTCGATCTGACCCCAATCCGCCATTCTGTTCGAAAAGTTTGAAAAATGTATACAGTGTTGACAGAACTGCGTTGTCATATGTAAATGTGCGTCGACTAGTTGAGAAAGTCTGTTGTACGGATGTAGCATCATTCTTCCTAAATATCCTGGAAATTTCGCGTTGAAAACCGAGATGCTTTGACACGTCTAACGAAACTAAAACCACTCAACGTTGCGTAAAAAAATCTTTGTCGAACAATGTTTAACATAATCGTATAATATAGTTCTATACTTAATGATTATGCAAAGTTCAATATAATTTTTATTTTTCGAGAGAAGTTTTTCGGACACTGAAAACGATTTTAAGCTAAAGTATGTAAAGAGTACAGAAATGAGGGGTCAAACGCGACTTAATTTTTTAAACGTGTGACAAAACATCGGACAAAGTAAATATTACACCGTTTATTAATTTACTGGCCGATTTCAGAGACTGAGCTGTCATTTTATAGATAATTAAAACATATTTTTCTTTTTTTTTCACGCGTTTTGTTAATTATAATTCCAAGGAGAATGTGTACGCGTTATATTGAATCAGATATGAACAGTTTGCATGTTAAGATTATACAAACAATATCGAAATAGAGATACGCCGCGGCAGTGTATGATATTTTTGACGTTTACTCCAGTTTTGTGCGACATGTCTTTGCCATTTTAAGAGTATATTTATTGTATTAGTACAAACTATTAAACAGATATTTATAAAAGCCGACGCTAGTACTTCATACCATGCTGGGTGTACATTGTCCTGGCCGACCTTGAGTTTTCTCCCCTAGTTAACTTACGGTTCTCGTGTTAGTTCATGATAAAATATCCTTTTCGCTCCAAAGTATTTTTAATATATTTATTTTTCACTTCACCGCGTCCGCAAAAATAAACAATTCGAGGAAGGAATTTTATTTTTTCGTGATGATAGTTGTTACCTAGTTACTGTCCATCCTACAGTTTTGACAGTGCTGGTAATTGTTGGAGAACTGTCTTCAAATTCATCACTGGAACCGCGAACAGTGCAGATCATGATCAAGCTGCACGGGTTATGATATAGCATAAACAAGACGTAAAGATCCAATTATAAGCGACGTTGCTAATGTCGTGGACATTTAAGAATTTTGAATGGACCAACGGCAAACACTCTTACAAAGTAATTACCAAATTTGGTTGTGTGGTGATATCTACATGTAGATCTACTTGATCCGTAATGGCGTTTTTACGGAAAATACATAGATCTAGATCTATATAATAAATGAAATGATTGTAGACTAACGGGTTAACAGGGCGTTTTCATGTTGTCTATAAAAAGTGCTTCGGTAGATCTACAGTTTATTGTGATTAACCGTGACATATCTACCACTATTTCTTTTATCTAAAAAACACCACAAAACTGGAAAAACATGCTTATTGTTTTTTTATACAGAGTTGTAATGTAAAATCACTATAAACAGGGGACGTATCTGACAGATAACCTTCGAAGTGCCAGCATATTGATACACACTGGCAGACACGCTCGTGTCTTTGTATTAAACACTGCATATGACGTCATGCTACTGTGTGTTGTAAACGTCAGCAGATGAACTAAGATTAAACAGAAAAGTAAGATTTTCATTCGTCAACTTACAGGGGTCACGCGCAGGGTTCATTCTATCTGAAGACTTGCGCATGGACTTCTTTTTTTTTTTTTTTTTTTTTTTTGCTTAAGAGAGATCAATTTCAAGCCTTCTAGATCTAGTCTAGATCTATTAGGATGTCAAATATCACTGAATGAACTGGGTTTTAACTCTAGATGTCTGCTTTTTGTTAACTGAAAATTTTAAAACCTGGTTCAATCGTGTCAAAGGTTGTTTTCAATGTTGTCTAAAGTATCAGCATTTGCCTCAGATATTGTTTTTTCAGTACTCTGGAGCTATTGACATACATCTAGCTTTTAAATTCTAGATAAAATGTGTTCCGTGCGATAACTATGGAAAGCCAAACATGCCTTAACCAGCATATACGCATTCTATTCTAGAAACTATTGTCTGGTGTGTATATTTCAGCTGATTATTTTGTAAAGTGACATGTCTGTAATTGCCTCTATTCTTATTTCAAATGTCTGAGCGTGAAGAAGTAGCAGTACCATGCCGGGCGCTGAAGAAGTTGCAGTACCATTCAAGTGGAGATGGCGAAGATTCCGAAGAAATGTAAGTGTGCTGTTGTGTTAG
>JAFMSR010000018.1:15549108-15559108 GCA_022818135.1 Saxidomus purpurata
TACCATTCAAGTGGAGATGGCGAAGATTCCGAAGAAATGTAAGTGTGCTGTTGTGTTAGTATTGTGTTGTTGTTGTTGTTGTTGTTGTTGTTATTGTTGTTGTTGCTGTGGTTGCTGTTAATGGTGGTTTTATTTAGGAAGCATGTCACTTTACAGAATAGTTAAGTTAGGTATGATAGTAACTGCAGCAGCAACAGTATCAATAGTTTGATTTATGTATTAGAATATAGCGACATGTATATTTACATATTTTTTACATTCTTTTTCATTCCAAATACCGGAGTCTGGCGAAGTAGCAGTACCATACCAGGAGTAATGGCGAAGATTACAAAGACAGCGGAACAGTCAGAAATGGTAAGTAAATATATTCCTCATCATTTTCCTTTATGTAAAGTGACATGCCTCCTAAATAAGGTCAACATTGATAACACAACAAGATGATGATGATGATGATGATGATGATGATGATGATGATGATGCTACTGCTACTGCTACTGCTACTGATGATGATGATGTTGAAGATGCTTATGTTTAATTATGATAATAATGATAATGATAATAATAAATACTTGAAAACTATTCTAGAAACTATTGTCTGGTGTGTATATTTCAGCTGATTATTTTGTAAAGTGACATGTCTGTAATTGCCTCTATTCTTATTTCAAATGCCTGAGCGTGAAGAAGTAGAAGTAGCAGTACCATGCCGGGCGCTGAAGAAGTTGCAGTACCATTCAAGTGGAGATGGCGAAGATTCCGAAGAAATGTAAGTGTGCTGTTGTGTTAGTATTGTGTTGTTGTTGTTGTTGTTGTTGTTGTTGTTGTTGTTGCTGTGGTTGCTGTTAATGGTGGTTTTATTTAGGAAGCATGTCACTTTACAGAATAGTTAAGTTAGGTATGATAGTAACTGCAGCAGCAACAGTATCAATAGTTTGATTTATGTATTAGAATATAGCGACATGTATATTTACATATTTTTTACATTCTTTTTCATTCCAAATACCGGAGTCTGGCGAAGTAGCAGTACCATACCAGGAGTAATGGCGAAGATTACAAAGACAGCGGAACAGTCAGAAATGGTAAGTAAATATATTCCTCATCATTTTCCTTTATGTAAAGTGACATGCCTCCTAAATAAGGTCAACATTGATAACACAACAAGATGATGATGATGATGATGATGATGATGATGATGATGATATATGCTACTGCTACTGCTACTGCTACTGATGATGATGATGTTGAAGATGCTTATGTTTAATTATGATAATAATGATAATGATAATAATAAATACTTGAAAACTATTCTAGAAACTATTGTCTGGTGTGTATATTTCAGCTGATTATTTTGTAAAGTGACATGTCTGTAATTGCCTCTATTCTTATTTCAAATGCCTGAGCGTGAAGAAGTAGAAGTAGCAGTACCATGCCGGGCGCTGAAGAAGTTGCAGTACCATTCAAGTGGAGATGGCGAAGATTCCGAAGAAATGTAAGTGTGCTGTTGTGTTAGTATTGTGTTGTTGTTGTTGTTGTTGTTGTTGTTATTGTTGTTGTTGCTGTGGTTGCTGTTAATGGTGGTTTTATTTAGGAAGCATGTCACTTTACAGAATAGTTAAGTTAGGTATGATAGTAACTGCAGCAGCAACAGTATCAATAGTTTGATTTATGTATTAGAATATAGCGACATGTATATTTACATATTTTTTACATTCTTTTTCATTCCAAATACCGGAGTCTGGCGAAGTAGCAGTACCATACCAGGAGTAATGGCGAAGATTACAAAGACAGCGGAACAGTCAGAAATGGTAAGTAAATATATTCCTCATCATTTTCCTTTATGTAAAGTGACATGCCTCCTAAATAAGGTCAACATTGATAACACAACAAGATGATGATGATGATGATGATGATGATGATGATGATGATGAAGCTACTGCTACTGCTACTGCTACTGATGATGATGATGTTGAAGATGCTTATGTTTAATTATGATAATAATGATAATGATAATAATAAATACTTGAAAACTATTCTAGAAACTATTGTCTGGTGTGTATATTTCAGCTGATTATTTTGTAAAGTGACATGTCTGTAATTGCCTCTATTCTTATTTCAAATGCCTGAGCGTGAAGAAGTAGAAGTAGCAGTACCATGCCGGGCGCTGAAGAAGTTGCAGTACCATTCAAGTGGAGATGGCGAAGATTCCGAAGAAATGTAAGTGTGCTGTTGTGTTAGTATTGTGTTGTTGTTGTTGTTGTTGTTGTTGTTATTGTTGTTGTTGCTGTGGTTGCTGTTAATGGTGGTTTTATTTAGGAAGCATGTCACTTTACAGAATAGTTAAGTTAGGTATGATAGTAACTGCAGCAGCAACAGTATCAATAGTTTGATTTATGTATTAGAATATAGCGACATGTATATTTACATATTTTTTACATTCTTTTTCATTCCAAATACCGGAGTCTGGCGAAGTAGCAGTACCATACCAGGAGTAATGGCGAAGATTACAAAGACAGCGGAACAGTCAGAAATGGTAAGTAAATATATTCCTCATCATTTTCCTTTATGTAAAGTGACATGCCTCCTAAATAAGGTCAACATTGATAACACAACAAGATGATGATGATGATGATGATGATGATGATGATGATGATGATCTGCTACTGCTACTGCTACTGATGATGATGATGTTGAAGATGCTTATGTTTAATTATGATAATAATGATAATGATAATAATAAATACTTGAAAACTATTCTAGAAACTATTGTCTGGTGTGTATATTTCAGCTGATTATTTTGTAAAGTGACATGTCTGTAATTGCCTCTATTCTTATTTCAAATGCCTGAGCGTGAAGAAGTAGAAGTAGCAGTACCATGCCGGGCGCTGAAGAAGTTGCAGTACCATTCAAGTGGAGATGGCGAAGATTCCGAAGAAATGTAAGTGTGCTGTTGTGTTAGTATTGTGTTGTTGTTGTTGTTGTTGTTGTTGTTATTGTTGTTGTTGCTGTGGTTGCTGTTAATGGTGGTTTTATTTAGGAAGCATGTCACTTTACAGAATAGTTAAGTTAGGTATGATAGTAACTGCAGCAGCAACAGTATCAATAGTTTGATTTATGTATTAGAATATAGCGACATGTATATTTACATATTTTTTACATTCTTTTTCATTCCAAATACCGGAGTCTGGCGAAGTAGCAGTACCATACCAGGAGTAATGGCGAAGATTACAAAGACAGCGGAACAGTCAGAAATGGTAAGTAAATATATTCCTCATCATTTTCCTTTATGTAAAGTGACATGCCTCCTAAATAAGGTCAACATTGATAACACAACAAGATGATGATGATGATGATGATGATGATGATGATGATGATGCTACTGCTACTGCTACTGCTACTGATGATGATGATGTTGAAGATGCTTATGTTTAATTATGATAATAATGATAATGATAATAATAAATACTTGAAAACTATTCTAGAAACTATTGTCTGGTGTGTATATTTCAGCTGATTATTTTGTAAAGTGACATGTCTGTAATTGCCTCTATTCTTATTTCAAATGCCTGAGCGTGAAGAAGTAGAAGTAGCAGTACCATGCCGGGCGCTGAAGAAGTTGCAGTACCATTCAAGTGGAGATGGCGAAGATTCCGAAGAAATGTAAGTGTGCTGTTGTGTTAGTATTGTGTTGTTGTTGTTGTTGTTGTTGTTGTTGTTGTTGTTGTTGCTGTGGTTGCTGTTAATGGTGGTTTTATTTAGGAAGCATGTCACTTTACAGAATAGTTAAGTTAGGTATGATAGTAACTGCAGCAGCAACAGTATCAATAGTTTGATTTATGTATTAGAATATAGCGACATGTATATTTACATATTTTTTACATTCTTTTTCATTCCAAATACCGGAGTCTGGCGAAGTAGCAGTACCATACCAGGAGTAATGGCGAAGATTACAAAGACAGCGGAACAGTCAGAAATGGTAAGTAAATATATTCCTCATCATTTTCCTTTATGTAAAGTGACATGCCTCCTAAATAAGGTCAACATTGATAACACAACAAGATGATGATGATGATGATGATGATGATGATGATGATGATGAGCTACTGCTACTGCTACTGCTACTGATGATGATGATGTTGAAGATGCTTATGTTTAATTATGATAATAATGATAATGATAATAATAAATACTTGAAAACTATTCTAGAAACTATTGTCTGGTGTGTATATTTCAGCTGATTATTTTGTAAAGTGACATGTCTGTAATTGCCTCTATTCTTATTTCAAATGCCTGAGCGTGAAGAAGTAGAAGTAGCAGTACCATGCCGGGCGCTGAAGAAGTTGCAGTACCATTCAAGTGGAGATGGCGAAGATTCCGAAGAAATGTAAGTGTGCTGTTGTGTTAGTATTGTGTTGTTGTTGTTGTTGTTGTTGTTGTTATTGTTGTTGTTGCTGTGGTTGCTGTTAATGGTGGTTTTATTTAGGAAGCATGTCACTTTACAGAATAGTTAAGTTAGGTATGATAGTAACTGCAGCAGCAACAGTATCAATAGTTTGATTTATGTATTAGAATATAGCGACATGTATATTTACATATTTTTTACATTCTTTTTCATTCCAAATACCGGAGTCTGGCGAAGTAGCAGTACCATACCAGGAGTAATGGCGAAGATTACAAAGACAGCGGAACAGTCAGAAATGGTAAGTAAATATATTCCTCATCATTTTCCTTTATGTAAAGTGACATGCCTCCTAAATAAGGTCAACATTGATAACACAACAAGATGATGATGATGATGATGATGATGATGATGATGATGATAGCTACTGCTACTGCTACTGCTACTGATGATGATGATGTTGAAGATGCTTATGTTTAATTATGATAATAATGATAATGATAATAATAAATACTTGAAAACTATTCTAGAAACTATTGTCTGGTGTGTATATTTCAGCTGATTATTTTGTAAAGTGACATGTCTGTAATTGCCTCTATTCTTATTTCAAATGCCTGAGCGTGAAGAAGTAGAAGTAGCAGTACCATGCCGGGCGCTGAAGAAGTTGCAGTACCATTCAAGTGGAGATGGCGAAGATTCCGAAGAAATGTAAGTGTGCTGTTGTGTTAGTATTGTGTTGTTGTTGTTGTTGTTGTTGTTGTTATTGTTGTTGTTGCTGTGGTTGCTGTTAATGGTGGTTTTATTTAGGAAGCATGTCACTTTACAGAATAGTTAAGTTAGGTATGATAGTAACTGCAGCAGCAACAGTATCAATAGTTTGATTTATGTATTAGAATATAGCGACATGTATATTTACATATTTTTTACATTCTTTTTCATTCCAAATACCGGAGTCTGGCGAAGTAGCAGTACCATACCAGGAGTAATGGCGAAGATTACAAAGACAGCGGAACAGTCAGAAATGGTAAGTAAATATATTCCTCATCATTTTCCTTTATGTAAAGTGACATGCCTCCTAAATAAGGTCAACATTGATAACACAACAAGATGATGATGATGATGATGATGATGATGATGATGATGATGATGAGCTACTGCTACTGCTACTGCTACTGATGATGATGATGTTGAAGATGCTTATGTTTAATTATGATAATAATGATAATGATAATAATAAATACTTGAAAACTATTCTAGAAACTATTGTCTGGTGTGTATATTTCAGCTGATTATTTTGTAAAGTGACATGTCTGTAATTGCCTCTATTCTTATTTCAAATGCCTGAGCGTGAAGAAGTAGAAGTAGCAGTACCATGCCGGGCGCTGAAGAAGTTGCAGTACCATTCAAGTGGAGATGGCGAAGATTCCGAAGAAATGTAAGTGTGCTGTTGTGTTAGTATTGTGTTGTTGTTGTTGTTGTTGTTGTTGTTATTGTTGTTGTTGCTGTGGTTGCTGTTAATGGTGGTTTTATTTAGGAAGCATGTCACTTTACAGAATAGTTAAGTTAGGTATGATAGTAACTGCAGCAGCAACAGTATCAATAGTTTGATTTATGTATTAGAATATAGCGACATGTATATTTACATATTTTTTACATTCTTTTTCATTCCAAATACCGGAGTCTGGCGAAGTAGCAGTACCATACCAGGAGTAATGGCGAAGATTACAAAGACAGCGGAACAGTCAGAAATGGTAAGTAAATATATTCCTCATCATTTTCCTTTATGTAAAGTGACATGCCTCCTAAATAAGGTCAACATTGATAACACAACAAGATGATGATGATGATGATGATGATGATGATGATGATGATGATGAGCTACTGCTACTGCTACTGCTACTGATGATGATGATGTTGAAGATGCTTATGTTTAATTATGATAATAATGATAATGATAATAATAAATACTTGAAAACTATTCTAGAAACTATTGTCTGGTGTGTATATTTCAGCTGATTATTTTGTAAAGTGACATGTCTGTAATTGCCTCTATTCTTATTTCAAATGCCTGAGCGTGAAGAAGTAGAAGTAGCAGTACCATGCCGGGCGCTGAAGAAGTTGCAGTACCATTCAAGTGGAGATGGCGAAGATTCCGAAGAAATGTAAGTGTGCTGTTGTGTTAGTATTGTGTTGTTGTTGTTGTTGTTGTTGTTGTTGTTGTTGTTGTTGCTGTGGTTGCTGTTAATGGTGGTTTTATTTAGGAAGCATGTCACTTTACAGAATAGTTAAGTTAGGTATGATAGTAACTGCAGCAGCAACAGTATCAATAGTTTGATTTATGTATTAGAATATAGCGACATGTATATTTACATATTTTTTACATTCTTTTTCATTCCAAATACCGGAGTCTGGCGAAGTAGCAGTACCATACCAGGAGTAATGGCGAAGATTACAAAGACAGCGGAACAGTCAGAAATGGTAAGTAAATATATTCCTCATCATTTTCCTTTATGTAAAGTGACATGCCTCCTAAATAAGGTCAACATTGATAACACAACAAGATGATGATGATGATGATGATGATGATGATGATGATGATGATCTGCTACTGCTACTGCTACTGATGATGATGATGTTGAAGATGCTTATGTTTAATTATGATAATAATGATAATGATAATAATAAATACTTGAAAACTATTCTAGAAACTATTGTCTGGTGTGTATATTTCAGCTGATTATTTTGTAAAGTGACATGTCTGTAATTGCCTCTATTCTTATTTCAAATGCCTGAGCGTGAAGAAGTAGAAGTAGCAGTACCATGCCGGGCGCTGAAGAAGTTGCAGTACCATTCAAGTGGAGATGGCGAAGATTCCGAAGAAATGTAAGTGTGCTGTTGTGTTAGTATTGTGTTGTTGTTGTTGTTGTTGTTGTTGTTATTGTTGTTGTTGCTGTGGTTGCTGTTAATGGTGGTTTTATTTAGGAAGCATGTCACTTTACAGAATAGTTAAGTTAGGTATGATAGTAACTGCAGCAGCAACAGTATCAATAGTTTGATTTATGTATTAGAATATAGCGACATGTATATTTACATATTTTTTACATTCTTTTTCATTCCAAATACCGGAGTCTGGCGAAGTAGCAGTACCATACCAGGAGTAATGGCGAAGATTACAAAGACAGCGGAACAGTCAGAAATGGTAAGTAAATATATTCCTCATCATTTTCCTTTATGTAAAGTGACATGCCTCCTAAATAAGGTCAACATTGATAACACAACAAGATGATGATGATGATGATGATGATGATGATGATGATGATGCTACTGCTACTGCTACTGCTACTGATGATGATGATGTTGAAGATGCTTATGTTTAATTATGATAATAATGATAATGATAATAATAAATACTTGAAAACTATTCTAGAAACTATTGTCTGGTGTGTATATTTCAGCTGATTATTTTGTAAAGTGACATGTCTGTAATTGCCTCTATTCTTATTTCAAATGCCTGAGCGTGAAGAAGTAGAAGTAGCAGTACCATGCCGGGCGCTGAAGAAGTTGCAGTACCATTCAAGTGGAGATGGCGAAGATTCCGAAGAAATGTAAGTGTGCTGTTGTGTTAGTATTGTGTTGTTGTTGTTGTTGTTGTTGTTGTTATTGTTGTTGTTGCTGTGGTTGCTGTTAATGGTGGTTTTATTTAGGAAGCATGTCACTTTACAGAATAGTTAAGTTAGGTATGATAGTAACTGCAGCAGCAACAGTATCAATAGTTTGATTTATGTATTAGAATATAGCGACATGTATATTTACATATTTTTTACATTCTTTTTCATTCCAAATACCGGAGTCTGGCGAAGTAGCAGTACCATACCAGGAGTAATGGCGAAGATTACAAAGACAGCGGAACAGTCAGAAATGGTAAGTAAATATATTCCTCATCATTTTCCTTTATGTAAAGTGACATGCCTCCTAAATAAGGTCAACATTGATAACACAACAAGATGATGATGATGATGATGATGATGATGATGATGATGATGATACTGCTACTGCTACTGCTACTGATGATGATGATGTTGAAGATGCTTATGTTTAATTATGATAATAATGATAATGATAATAATAAATACTTGAAAACTATTCTAGAAACTATTGTCTGGTGTGTATATTTCAGCTGATTATTTTGTAAAGTGACATGTCTGTAATTGCCTCTATTCTTATTTCAAATGCCTGAGCGTGAAGAAGTAGAAGTAGCAGTACCATGCCGGGCGCTGAAGAAGTTGCAGTACCATTCAAGTGGAGATGGCGAAGATTCCGAAGAAATGTAAGTGTGCTGTTGTGTTAGTATTGTGTTGTTGTTGTTGTTGTTGTTGTTGTTATTGTTGTTGTTGCTGTGGTTGCTGTTAATGGTGGTTTTATTTAGGAAGCATGTCACTTTACAGAATAGTTAAGTTAGGTATGATAGTAACTGCAGCAGCAACAGTATCAATAGTTTGATTTATGTATTAGAATATAGCGACATGTATATTTACATATTTTTTACATTCTTTTTCATTCCAAATACCGGAGTCTGGCGAAGTAGCAGTACCATACCAGGAGTAATGGCGAAGATTACAAAGACAGCGGAACAGTCAGAAATGGTAAGTAAATATATTCCTCATCATTTTCCTTTATGTAAAGTGACATGCCTCCTAAATAAGGTCAACATTGATAACACAACAAGATGATGATGATGATGATGATGATGATGATGATGATGATGATGCTACTGCTACTGCTACTGCTACTGATGATGATGATGTTGAAGATGCTTATGTTTAATTATGATAATAATGATAATGATAATAATAAATACTTGAAAACTATTCTAGAAACTATTGTCTGGTGTGTATATTTCAGCTGATTATTTTGTAAAGTGACATGTCTGTAATTGCCTCTATTCTTATTTCAAATGCCTGAGCGTGAAGAAGTAGAAGTAGCAGTACCATGCCGGGCGCTGAAGAAGTTGCAGTACCATTCAAGTGGAGATGGCGAAGATTCCGAAGAAATGTAAGTGTGCTGTTGTGTTAGTATTGTGTTGTTGTTGTTGTTGTTGTTGTTGTTGTTGTTGTTGTTGCTGTGGTTGCTGTTAATGGTGGTTTTATTTAGGAAGCATGTCACTTTACAGAATAGTTAAGTTAGGTATGATAGTAACTGCAGCAGCAACAGTATCAATAGTTTGATTTATGTATTAGAATATAGCGACATGTATATTTACATATTTTTTACATTCTTTTTCATTCCAAATACCGGAGTCTGGCGAAGTAGCAGTACCATACCAGGAGTAATGGCGAAGATTACAAAGACAGCGGAACAGTCAGAAATGGTAAGTAAATATATTCCTCATCATTTTCCTTTATGTAAAGTGACATGCCTCCTAAATAAGGTCAACATTGATAACACAACAAGATGATGATGATGATGATGATGATGATGATGATGATGCTGCTGCTACTGCTACTGCTACTGATGATGATGATGTTGAAGATGCTTATGTTTAATTATGATAATAATGATAATGATAATAATAAATACTTGAAAACTATTCTAGAAACTATTGTCTGG
>JAFMSR010000018.1:15561608-15573537 GCA_022818135.1 Saxidomus purpurata
TTGATTTATGTATTAGAATATAGCGACATGTATATTTACATATTTTTTACATTCTTTTTCATTCCAAATACCGGAGTCTGGCGAAGTAGCAGTACCATACCAGGAGTAATGGCGAAGATTACAAAGACAGCGGAACAGTCAGAAATGGTAAGTAAATATATTCCTCATCATTTTCCTTTATGTAAAGTGACATGCCTCCTAAATAAGGTCAACATTGATAACACAACAAGATGATGATGATGATGATGATGATGATGATGATGATGATGATGGCTACTGCTACTGCTACTGCTACTGATGATGATGATGTTGAAGATGCTTATGTTTAATTATGATAATAATGATAATGATAATAATAAATACTTGAAAACTATTCTAGAAACTATTGTCTGGTGTGTATATTTCAGCTGATTATTTTGTAAAGTGACATGTCTGTAATTGCCTCTATTCTTATTTCAAATGCCTGAGCGTGAAGAAGTAGAAGTAGCAGTACCATGCCGGGCGCTGAAGAAGTTGCAGTACCATTCAAGTGGAGATGGCGAAGATTCCGAAGAAATGTAAGTGTGCTGTTGTGTTAGTATTGTGTTGTTGTTGTTGTTGTTGTTGTTGTTATTGTTGTTGTTGCTGTGGTTGCTGTTAATGGTGGTTTTATTTAGGAAGCATGTCACTTTACAGAATAGTTAAGTTAGGTATGATAGTAACTGCAGCAGCAACAGTATCAATAGTTTGATTTATGTATTAGAATATAGCGACATGTATATTTACATATTTTTTACATTCTTTTTCATTCCAAATACCGGAGTCTGGCGAAGTAGCAGTACCATACCAGGAGTAATGGCGAAGATTACAAAGACAGCGGAACAGTCAGAAATGGTAAGTAAATATATTCCTCATCATTTTCCTTTATGTAAAGTGACATGCCTCCTAAATAAGGTCAACATTGATAACACAACAAGATGATGATGATGATGATGATGATGATGATGATGATGAGCTACTGCTACTGCTACTGCTACTGATGATGATGATGTTGAAGATGCTTATGTTTAATTATGATAATAATGATAATGATAATAATAAATACTTGAAAACTATTCTAGAAACTATTGTCTGGTGTGTATATTTCAGCTGATTATTTTGTAAAGTGACATGTCTGTAATTGCCTCTATTCTTATTTCAAATGCCTGAGCGTGAAGAAGTAGAAGTAGCAGTACCATGCCGGGCGCTGAAGAAGTTGCAGTACCATTCAAGTGGAGATGGCGAAGATTCCGAAGAAATGTAAGTGTGCTGTTGTGTTAGTATTGTGTTGTTGTTGTTGTTGTTGTTGTTGTTATTGTTGTTGTTGCTGTGGTTGCTGTTAATGGTGGTTTTATTTAGGAAGCATGTCACTTTACAGAATAGTTAAGTTAGGTATGATAGTAACTGCAGCAGCAACAGTATCAATAGTTTGATTTATGTATTAGAATATAGCGACATGTATATTTACATATTTTTTACATTCTTTTTCATTCCAAATACCGGAGTCTGGCGAAGTAGCAGTACCATACCAGGAGTAATGGCGAAGATTACAAAGACAGCGGAACAGTCAGAAATGGTAAGTAAATATATTCCTCATCATTTTCCTTTATGTAAAGTGACATGCCTCCTAAATAAGGTCAACATTGATAACACAACAAGATGATGATGATGATGATGATGATGATGATGATGATGATGTGCTACTGCTACTGCTACTGCTACTGATGATGATGATGTTGAAGATGCTTATGTTTAATTATGATAATAATGATAATGATAATAATAAATACTTGAAAACTATTCTAGAAACTATTGTCTGGTGTGTATATTTCAGCTGATTATTTTGTAAAGTGACATGTCTGTAATTGCCTCTATTCTTATTTCAAATGCCTGAGCGTGAAGAAGTAGAAGTAGCAGTACCATGCCGGGCGCTGAAGAAGTTGCAGTACCATTCAAGTGGAGATGGCGAAGATTCCGAAGAAATGTAAGTGTGCTGTTGTGTTAGTATTGTGTTGTTGTTGTTGTTGTTGTTGTTGTTGTTGTTGTTGTTGCTGTGGTTGCTGTTAATGGTGGTTTTATTTAGGAAGCATGTCACTTTACAGAATAGTTAAGTTAGGTATGATAGTAACTGCAGCAGCAACAGTATCAATAGTTTGATTTATGTATTAGAATATAGCGACATGTATATTTACATATTTTTTACATTCTTTTTCATTCCAAATACCGGAGTCTGGCGAAGTAGCAGTACCATACCAGGAGTAATGGCGAAGATTACAAAGACAGCGGAACAGTCAGAAATGGTAAGTAAATATATTCCTCATCATTTTCCTTTATGTAAAGTGACATGCCTCCTAAATAAGGTCAACATTGATAACACAACAAGATGATGATGATGATGATGATGATGATGATGATGCTACTGCTACTGCTACTGCTACTGATGATGATGATGTTGAAGATGCTTATGTTTAATTATGATAATAATGATAATGATAATAATAAATACTTGAAAACTATTCTAGAAACTATTGTCTGGTGTGTATATTTCAGCTGATTATTTTGTAAAGTGACATGTCTGTAATTGCCTCTATTCTTATTTCAAATGCCTGAGCGTGAAGAAGTAGAAGTAGCAGTACCATGCCGGGCGCTGAAGAAGTTGCAGTACCATTCAAGTGGAGATGGCGAAGATTCCGAAGAAATGTAAGTGTGCTGTTGTGTTAGTATTGTGTTGTTGTTGTTGTTGTTGTTGTTATTGTTGTTGTTGCTGTGGTTGCTGTTAATGGTGGTTTTATTTAGGAAGCATGTCACTTTACAGAATAGTTAAGTTAGGTATGATAGTAACTGCAGCAGCAACAGTATCAATAGTTTGATTTATGTATTAGAATATAGCGACATGTATATTTACATATTTTTTACATTCTTTTTCATTCCAAATACCGGAGTCTGGCGAAGTAGCAGTACCATACCAGGAGTAATGGCGAAGATTACAAAGACAGCGGAACAGTCAGAAATGGTAAGTAAATATATTCCTCATCATTTTCCTTTATGTAAAGTGACATGCCTCCTAAATAAGGTCAACATTGATAACACAACAAGATGATGATGATGATGATGATGATGATGATGATGATGCTACTGCTACTGCTACTGCTACTGATGATGATGATGTTGAAGATGCTTATGTTTAATTATGATAATAATGATAATGATAATAATAAATACTTGAAAACTATTCTAGAAACTATTGTCTGGTGTGTATATTTCAGCTGATTATTTTGTAAAGTGACATGTCTGTAATTGCCTCTATTCTTATTTCAAATGCCTGAGCGTGAAGAAGTAGAAGTAGCAGTACCATGCCGGGCGCTGAAGAAGTTGCAGTACCATTCAAGTGGAGATGGCGAAGATTCCGAAGAAATGTAAGTGTGCTGTTGTGTTAGTATTGTGTTGTTGTTGTTGTTGTTGTTGTTGTTATTGTTGTTGTTGCTGTGGTTGCTGTTAATGGTGGTTTTATTTAGGAAGCATGTCACTTTACAGAATAGTTAAGTTAGGTATGATAGTAACTGCAGCAGCAACAGTATCAATAGTTTGATTTATGTATTAGAATATAGCGACATGTATATTTACATATTTTTTACATTCTTTTTCATTCCAAATACCGGAGTCTGGCGAAGTAGCAGTACCATACCAGGAGTAATGGCGAAGATTACAAAGACAGCGGAACAGTCAGAAATGGTAAGTAAATATATTCCTCATCATTTTCCTTTATGTAAAGTGACATGCCTCCTAAATAAGGTCAACATTGATAACACAACAAGATGATGATGATGATGATGATGATGATGATGATGATGTGCTACTGCTACTGCTACTGATGATGATGATGATGTTGAAGATGCTTATGTTTAATTATGATAATAATGATAATGATAATAATAAATACTTGAAAACTATTCTAGAAACTATTGTCTGGTGTGTATATTTCAGCTGATTATTTTGTAAAGTGACATGTCTGTAATTGCCTCTATTCTTATTTCAAATGCCTGAGCGTGAAGAAGTAGAAGTAGCAGTACCATGCCGGGCGCTGAAGAAGTTGCAGTACCATTCAAGTGGAGATGGCGAAGATTCCGAAGAAATGTAAGTGTGCTGTTGTGTTAGTATTGTGTTGTTGTTGTTGTTGTTGTTGTTGTTATTGTTGTTGTTGCTGTGGTTGCTGTTAATGGTGGTTTTATTTAGGAAGCATGTCACTTTACAGAATAGTTAAGTTAGGTATGATAGTAACTGCAGCAGCAACAGTATCAATAGTTTGATTTATGTATTAGAATATAGCGACATGTATATTTACATATTTTTTACATTCTTTTTCATTCCAAATACCGGAGTCTGGCGAAGTAGCAGTACCATACCAGGAGTAATGGCGAAGATTACAAAGACAGCGGAACAGTCAGAAATGGTAAGTAAATATATTCCTCATCATTTTCCTTTATGTAAAGTGACATGCCTCCTAAATAAGGTCAACATTGATAACACAACAAGATGATGATGATGATGATGATGATGATGATGATGATGATGCTACTGCTACTGCTACTGCTACTGATGATGATGATGTTGAAGATGCTTATGTTTAATTATGATAATAATGATAATGATAATAATAAATACTTGAAAACTATTCTAGAAACTATTGTCTGGTGTGTATATTTCAGCTGATTATTTTGTAAAGTGACATGTCTGTAATTGCCTCTATTCTTATTTCAAATGCCTGAGCGTGAAGAAGTAGAAGTAGCAGTACCATGCCGGGCGCTGAAGAAGTTGCAGTACCATTCAAGTGGAGATGGCGAAGATTCCGAAGAAATGTAAGTGTGCTGTTGTGTTAGTATTGTGTTGTTGTTGTTGTTGTTGTTGTTGTTATTGTTGTTGTTGCTGTGGTTGCTGTTAATGGTGGTTTTATTTAGGAAGCATGTCACTTTACAGAATAGTTAAGTTAGGTATGATAGTAACTGCAGCAGCAACAGTATCAATAGTTTGATTTATGTATTAGAATATAGCGACATGTATATTTACATATTTTTTACATTCTTTTTCATTCCAAATACCGGAGTCTGGCGAAGTAGCAGTACCATACCAGGAGTAATGGCGAAGATTACAAAGACAGCGGAACAGTCAGAAATGGTAAGTAAATATATTCCTCATCATTTTCCTTTATGTAAAGTGACATGCCTCCTAAATAAGGTCAACATTGATAACACAACAAGATGATGATGATGATGATGATGATGATGATGATGATGATGCTACTGCTACTGCTACTGCTACTGATGATGATGATGTTGAAGATGCTTATGTTTAATTATGATAATAATGATAATGATAATAATAAATACTTGAAAACTATTCTAGAAACTATTGTCTGGTGTGTATATTTCAGCTGATTATTTTGTAAAGTGACATGTCTGTAATTGCCTCTATTCTTATTTCAAATGCCTGAGCGTGAAGAAGTAGAAGTAGCAGTACCATGCCGGGCGCTGAAGAAGTTGCAGTACCATTCAAGTGGAGATGGCGAAGATTCCGAAGAAATGTAAGTGTGCTGTTGTGTTAGTATTGTGTTGTTGTTGTTGTTGTTGTTGTTGTTATTGTTGTTGTTGCTGTGGTTGCTGTTAATGGTGGTTTTATTTAGGAAGCATGTCACTTTACAGAATAGTTAAGTTAGGTATGATAGTAACTGCAGCAGCAACAGTATCAATAGTTTGATTTATGTATTAGAATATAGCGACATGTATATTTACATATTTTTTACATTCTTTTTCATTCCAAATACCGGAGTCTGGCGAAGTAGCAGTACCATACCAGGAGTAATGGCGAAGATTACAAAGACAGCGGAACAGTCAGAAATGGTAAGTAAATATATTCCTCATCATTTTCCTTTATGTAAAGTGACATGCCTCCTAAATAAGGTCAACATTGATAACACAACAAGATGATGATGATGATGATGATGATGATGATGATGCTACTGCTACTGCTACTGATGATGATGATGTTGAAGATGCTTATGTTTAATTATGATAATAATGATAATGATAATAATAAATACTTGAAAACTATTCTAGAAACTATTGTCTGGTGTGTATATTTCAGCTGATTATTTTGTAAAGTGACATGTCTGTAATTGCCTCTATTCTTATTTCAAATGCCTGAGCGTGAAGAAGTAGAAGTAGCAGTACCATGCCGGGCGCTGAAGAAGTTGCAGTACCATTCAAGTGGAGATGGCGAAGATTCCGAAGAAATGTAAGTGTGCTGTTGTGTTAGTATTGTGTTGTTGTTGTTGTTGTTGTTGTTGTTATTGTTGTTGTTGCTGTGGTTGCTGTTAATGGTGGTTTTATTTAGGAAGCATGTCACTTTACAGAATAGTTAAGTTAGGTATGATAGTAACTGCAGCAGCAACAGTATCAATAGTTTGATTTATGTATTAGAATATAGCGACATGTATATTTACATATTTTTTACATTCTTTTTCATTCCAAATACCGGAGTCTGGCGAAGTAGCAGTACCATACCAGGAGTAATGGCGAAGATTACAAAGACAGCGGAACAGTCAGAAATGGTAAGTAAATATATTCCTCATCATTTTCCTTTATGTAAAGTGACATGCCTCCTAAATAAGGTCAACATTGATAACACAACAAGATGATGATGATGATGATGATGATGATGATGATGATGATAGCTACTGCTACTGCTACTGCTACTGATGATGATGATGTTGAAGATGCTTATGTTTAATTATGATAATAATGATAATGATAATAATAAATACTTGAAAACTATTCTAGAAACTATTGTCTGGTGTGTATATTTCAGCTGATTATTTTGTAAAGTGACATGTCTGTAATTGCCTCTATTCTTATTTCAAATGCCTGAGCGTGAAGAAGTAGAAGTAGCAGTACCATGCCGGGCGCTGAAGAAGTTGCAGTACCATTCAAGTGGAGATGGCGAAGATTCCGAAGAAATGTAAGTGTGCTGTTGTGTTAGTATTGTGTTGTTGTTGTTGTTGTTGTTGTTGTTATTGTTGTTGTTGCTGTGGTTGCTGTTAATGGTGGTTTTATTTAGGAAGCATGTCACTTTACAGAATAGTTAAGTTAGGTATGATAGTAACTGCAGCAGCAACAGTATCAATAGTTTGATTTATGTATTAGAATATAGCGACATGTATATTTACATATTTTTTACATTCTTTTTCATTCCAAATACCGGAGTCTGGCGAAGTAGCAGTACCATACCAGGAGTAATGGCGAAGATTACAAAGACAGCGGAACAGTCAGAAATGGTAAGTAAATATATTCCTCATCATTTTCCTTTATGTAAAGTGACATGCCTCCTAAATAAGGTCAACATTGATAACACAACAAGATGATGATGATGATGATGATGATGATGATGATGATGATGCTACTGCTACTGCTACTGCTACTGATGATGATGATGTTGAAGATGCTTATGTTTAATTATGATAATAATGATAATGATAATAATAAATACTTGAAAACTATTCTAGAAACTATTGTCTGGTGTGTATATTTCAGCTGATTATTTTGTAAAGTGACATGTCTGTAATTGCCTCTATTCTTATTTCAAATGCCTGAGCGTGAAGAAGTAGAAGTAGCAGTACCATGCCGGGCGCTGAAGAAGTTGCAGTACCATTCAAGTGGAGATGGCGAAGATTCCGAAGAAATGTAAGTGTGCTGTTGTGTTAGTATTGTGTTGTTGTTGTTGTTGTTGTTGTTGTTGTTGTTGTTGTTGCTGTGGTTGCTGTTAATGGTGGTTTTATTTAGGAAGCATGTCACTTTACAGAATAGTTAAGTTAGGTATGATAGTAACTGCAGCAGCAACAGTATCAATAGTTTGATTTATGTATTAGAATATAGCGACATGTATATTTACATATTTTTTACATTCTTTTTCATTCCAAATACCGGAGTCTGGCGAAGTAGCAGTACCATACCAGGAGTAATGGCGAAGATTACAAAGACAGCGGAACAGTCAGAAATGGTAAGTAAATATATTCCTCATCATTTTCCTTTATGTAAAGTGACATGCCTCCTAAATAAGGTCAACATTGATAACACAACAAGATGATGATGATGATGATGATGATGATGATGATGATGCTACTGCTACTGCTACTGCTACTGATGATGATGATGTTGAAGATGCTTATGTTTAATTATGATAATAATGATAATGATAATAATAAATACTTGAAAACTATTCTAGAAACTATTGTCTGGTGTGTATATTTCAGCTGATTATTTTGTAAAGTGACATGTCTGTAATTGCCTCTATTCTTATTTCAAATGCCTGAGCGTGAAGAAGTAGCAGTACCATGCCGGGCGCTGAAGAAGTTGCAGTACCATTCAAGTGGAGATGGCGAAGATTCCGAAGAAATGTAAGTGTGCTGTTGTGTTAGTATTGTGTTGTTGTTGTTGTTGTTGTTGTTGTTATTGTTGTTGTTGCTGTGGTTGCTGTTAATGGTGGTTTTATTTAGGAAGCATGTCACTTTACAGAATAGTTAAGTTAGGTATGATAGTAACTGCAGCAGCAACAGTATCAATAGTTTGATTTATGTATTAGAATATAGCGACATGTATATTTACATATTTTTTACATTCTTTTTCATTCCAAATACCGGAGTCTGGCGAAGTAGCAGTACCATACCAGGAGTAATGGCGAAGATTACAAAGACAGCGGAACAGTCAGAAATGGTAAGTAAATATATTCCTCATCATTTTCCTTTATGTAAAGTGACATGCCTCCTAAATAAGGTCAACATTGATAACACAACAAGATGATGATGATGATGATGATGATGATGATGATGATGATGATGCTACTGCTACTGCTACTGCTACTGATGATGATGATGTTGAAGATGCTTATGTTTAATTATGATAATAATGATAATGATAATAATAAATACTTGAAAACTATTCTAGAAACTATTGTCTGGTGTGTATATTTCAGCTGATTATTTTGTAAAGTGACATGTCTG
Source organism: Saxidomus purpurata (assembly GCA_022818135.1). NCBI lineage: Eukaryota > Metazoa > Mollusca > Bivalvia > Venerida > Veneridae > Saxidomus > Saxidomus purpurata. The sequence goes on from JAFMSR010000018.1 coordinate 15,570,676, forward strand.
TAATTGCCTCTATTCTTATTTCAAATGTCTGAGCGTGAAGAAGTAGCAGTACCATGCCGGGCGCTGAAGAAGTTGCAGTACCATTCAAGTGGAGATGGCGAAGATTCCGAAGAAATGTAAGTGTGCTGTTGTGTTAGTATTGTGTTGTTGTTGTTGTTGTTGTTGTTGTTATTGTTGTTGTTGCTGTGGTTGCTGTTAATGGTGGTTTTATTTAGGAAGCATGTCACTTTACAGAATAGTTAAGTTAGGTATGATAGTAACTGCAGCAGCAACAGTATCAATAGTTTGATTTATGTATTAGAATATAGCGACATGTATATTTACATATTTTTTACATTCTTTTTCATTCCAAATACCGGAGTCTGGCGAAGTAGCAGTACCATACCAGGAGTAATGGCGAAGATTACAAAGACAGCGGAACAGTCAGAAATGGTAAGTAAATATATTCCTCATCATTTTCCTTTATGTAAAGTGACATGCCTCCTAAATAAGGTCAACATTGATAACACAACAAGATGATGATGATGATGATGATGATGATGATGATGCTACTGCTACTGCTACTGCTACTGATGATGATGATGTTGAAGATGCTTATGTTTAATTATGATAATAATGATAATGATAATAATAAATACTTGAAAACTATTCTAGAAACTATTGTCTGGTGTGTATATTTCAGCTGATTATTTTGTAAAGTGACATGTCTGTAATTGCCTCTATTCTTATTTCAAATGCCTGAGCGTGAAGAAGTAGCAGTACCATGCCGGGCGCTGAAGAAGTTGCAGTACCATTCAAGTGGAGATGGCGAAGATTCCGAAGAAATGTAAGTGTGCTGTTGTGTTAGTATTGTGTTGTTGTTGTTGTTGTTGTTATTGTTGTTGTTGCTGTGGTTGCTGTTAATGGTGGTTTTATTTAGGAAGCATGTCACTTTACAGAATAGTTAAGTTAGGTATGATAGTAACTGCAGCAGCAACAGTATCAATAGTTTGATTTATGTATTAGAATATAGCGACATGTATATTTACATATTTTTTACATTCTTTTTCATTCCAAATACCGGAGTCTGGCGAAGTAGCAGTACCATACCAGGAGTAATGGCGAAGATTACAAAGACAGCGGAACAGTCAGAAATGGTAAGTAAATATATTCCTCATCATTTTCCTTTATGTAAAGTGACATGCCTCCTAAATAAGGTCAACATTGATAACACAACAAGATGATGATGATGATGATGATGATGATGATGATGATGATGCTACTGCTACTGCTACTGCTACTGATGATGATGATGTTGAAGATGCTTATGTTTAATTATGATAATAATGATAATGATAATAATAAATACTTGAAAACTATTCTAGAAACTATTGTCTGGTGTGTATATTTCAGCTGATTATTTTGTAAAGTGACATGTCTGTAATTGCCTCTATTCTTATTTCAAATGTCTGAGCGTGAAGAAGTAGCAGTACCATGCCGGGCGCTGAAGAAGTTGCAGTACCATTCAAGTGGAGATGGCGAAGATTCCGAAGAAATGTAAGTGTGCTGTTGTGTTAGTATTGTGTTGTTGTTGTTGTTGTTGTTGTTGTTGTTGTTGTTGTTGCTGTGGTTGCTGTTAATGGTGGTTTTATTTAGGAAGCATGTCACTTTACAGAATAGTTAAGTTAGGTATGATAGTAACTGCAGCAGCAACAGTATCAATAGTTTGATTTATGTATTAGAATATAGCGACATGTATATTTACATATTTTTTACATTCTTTTTCATTCCAAATACCGGAGTCTGGCGAAGTAGCAGTACCATACCAGGAGTAATGGCGAAGATTACAAAGACAGCGGAACAGTCAGAAATGGTAAGTAAATATATTCCTCATCATTTTCCTTTATGTAAAGTGACATGCCTCCTAAATAAGGTCAACATTGATAACACAACAAGATGATGATGATGATGATGATGATGATGATGATGATGCTACTGCTACTGCTACTGCTACTGATGATGATGATGTTGAAGATGCTTATGTTTAATTATGATAATAATGATAATGATAATAATAAATACTTGAAAACTATTCTAGAAACTATTGTCTGGTGTGTATATTTCAGCTGATTATTTTGTAAAGTGACATGTCTGTAATTGCCTCTATTCTTATTTCAAATGCCTGAGCGTGAAGAAGTAGCAGTACCATGCCGGGCGCTGAAGAAGTTGCAGTACCATTCAAGTGGAGATGGCGAAGATTCCGAAGAAATGTAAGTGTGCTGTTGTGTTAGTATTGTGTTGTTGTTGTTGTTGTTGTTGTTGTTATTGTTGTTGTTGCTGTGGTTGCTGTTAATGGTGGTTTTATTTAGGAAGCATGTCACTTTACAGAATAGTTAAGTTAGGTATGATAGTAACTGCAGCAGCAACAGTATCAATAGTTTGATTTATGTATTAGAATATAGCGACATGTATATTTACATATTTTTTACATTCTTTTTCATTCCAAATACCGGAGTCTGGCGAAGTAGCAGTACCATACCAGGAGTAATGGCGAAGATTACAAAGACAGCGGAACAGTCAGAAATGGTAAGTAAATATATTCCTCATCATTTTCCTTTATGTAAAGTGACATGCCTCCTAAATAAGGTCAACATTGATAACACAACAAGATGATGATGATGATGATGATGATGATGATGATGATGATGATGATGCTACTGCTACTGCTACTGCTACTGATGATGATGATGTTGAAGATGCTTATGTTTAATTATGATAATAATGATAATGATAATAATAAATACTTGAAAACTATTCTAGAAACTATTGTCTGGTGTGTATATTTCAGCTGATTATTTTGTAAAGTGACATGTCTGTAATTGC
>JAFMSR010000018.1:15574037-15608079 GCA_022818135.1 Saxidomus purpurata
TGAGAACAATCCTGATAATAAAGTGTTTATTTATAGCTATGCGAAACGTAAACAATACTTTTTCACGAAAATTAAGTTTTCACGTAAAATGTATTGTTTCGCGAAATATATCTGAGTCGCATACATATGCCTAGGATGATTTTTTCTTTATTTCAATCACTAGCAGGTGTTATTTTGCATTTAGTTATATTTATTTGCTTTTACAACGCAGTTCGGTGTATTTTACATTAATGTCACAATACAACCGAATACATACAGAATATACGCTACTACTGCTTATCTAAGATATAATCTAGATATTTAAAACACTTCTAACCTTGACATAAAGTTGCTACAAAAACTTAACTTTGTACTGCAGTAAACCAAAATCAACAGTTTAACCCGTTTAATTGTGTAGGTAGAATTACTGTTACAAACTTATGTCTTTTCAAATGTTGTCTTTTACTAATAACTTGAATCGCTAGTGAATAGTATGGTAATTACACAAATGGATTTTCACCCAATGTGGTCCATAAAGCGTACTAAGACCACTACAATGCCCATTCATTCATTTACTGATCGAACTTTTCCGGGCTTTTTCGCCGAACCAACAATCACGACGCTCATGAATTTCGAGCTACATTACGTTCATTTGTCTTAATGTATAAGACAGCGTATTTACAACACAGTTTTTGAAATGATACTATGATATAAATTCGGGGCTTGGGCTTAAATGTGCTTGTCCGCGAGTAGAATACTTTAAAGCCTTTATAATTATGTTGAACAATACACTAGGCAAAAGTTCATGCTGCACACACAGCATTTGAACTGACTTTTATCTAAAGTTAAATTACTTCATCGGATACCAACCAATCCCTTTTGTTCAGGGCGCTTGTTTTTCTAAAAGTATTATTCTAGATCATTTGTGACTTATGTTAATACCTAAAATGTGCATATGTATCAAGATATGTGAAGAATACTTTAGCTCTTTGATAAGTGTGACTTTTCGTGATTAATATATGTTTGTTGTTAAAACATGAGTTCGTTGAGAGAAAAAAGATTTTCTACATGATACCGCAACGAAATGTAAAATTTATTCACTTTAACTATGAACGCAATAGTGTAACATTTTTGCAAAGCATATTTCAAATACATTCATGTTCATAAAACAACAAATAAATCGGAAGATATTGTTATTACATGTAATTTGATTGATTGATTGATGTTTACTCAGGTTAGAACACACATATATATACATGTATATGTTACAAATACCAGTTGCATAGTTACACAAACTACTTAAAACAGAGTCAAATATAGACTAGTTAAAACGTAAATCTACCTTGAGGAAGTTCTTTTATCCCAGATAGCTTATAAGTATAACAATAAGGTTACAATATCACAGCTAGTATGACTGACATTTAACATATCATAGAAAACATGTGGTTAGAATAAGACCAATTCAGGAATAGACAGATGGAGATGTAACATGTATGTCTTATAGCTGGGTGTATTACATTGTAACCTAGAATAGCCCATGAATGCTAAAAGCTTATTTCCAATGGGGTACTTGATTTCCAATGGGGTCCTTGGAATTTCCATACAACTGCTATAACGGACTGATAAGCCAACAATTAAGGTTCTGTTTATATATCTAAGTAACTCATTTGGAAATTTTCAGAGTTTTTTCACCTAATTTGGGGACCATAAAATTTATGTTTATTGCGTTTTGAAAATAGTGTCTGTTTTCTTATTGGAATTGATATTTATAAGCCTGTCACTGTTTTATAGACCTTGAGTTGAGGCTATTCTACTCTTAGCTAACAAGTGAGCTGCGACATAAACTGTTATCATTTAATATAAACTTACATCAAAGGATAAAAATAAGTAAACGATTTCTTATCAAAGAGGATTTATTAAACCAATTAGCTAAAACAACTAAGCGTTGAATAAACCAGATCTTGGAAATCTATATTGCACAGACGATTCGCTCTATTTGTACTAGTCCCTGATTGTTCTGCAAGTGGGTTGTACACAGTGATTATAAAAGCTATACCATCGTAACGGTGACATAGCTGAACAACCTCCAATTAACCATGTCTGCAATTAAAGCGTGTTGGAGTGCAATTACCCTCAGCTTCTCTGCCAAGGAACTGACCTACCGAATGGCTGCGTCCAATGTGACATTGAAATTGAATTACGTCAAAATAATTTGATTAGCCTTCACCCGATTAATGGTAGTTAGTGGCGGCAAATGTGTGCGCAGCATAAATAGAAACAATTGTCAATGAATATTATTTTAGGACATATGCGTTTATCGGTTAACCCTCTTAGTTCCAATTGCTAGAACTCAACATGAAAATTCTAGCTATTTCCATTACTTGTAGTATCTTTTTTCTTAATTTCTGTTCTCTTTGAAGATGAATTTAGTTACGATAAACATTAACAATTTTTCAGATAAGCAAATGTAGGGATTTTGTCAATATAAAAAATGCCAGGAAATCAAAGACAACTTCATGCATCTATCTACTTCATGCCGTGCAGGTTATGTGATAATAGTGTGGGTACTGGAAAGAGTTTTGCTCCTGGGGCAACTTTTACTGTGTCCTCTTATATCTCTTTAATATTTTGTCAGATTGTACTGTAACTGTAGTTCAAATAAAGTTTGTATGTGCTATTTCTATCTGTAAGCATATATCTGTTCTCAGAAAAAAATGTAATGATAATAGATCCACGAAATATTGTCTCTCTATCTGTGTTAACGGCTATATAATTGTACCTACAATGTGTGAATGCATTGGGGCAGGTATATCTGTTTTACAGATAGTTCTTTTTCACAATATTTAGACCCGGTGTAAATTATATTTGCACAGGTTTTTGCCTCTGCTTCCTATTAACCGACCTGTGATTCAGTGAAATTGTGGGAGGAGCCATGGTTATAAATAGTTTTGTGTATCAGTTCCTTGGTATCTAAAAATAGCCAGTGTAAAATTAGCATCCGAAAATAATTAATGTTGTGAGAAATTTAATTATCACAATAGACAAACAATATGGAAGTTACATAAGGGTTTAGTATTATGCTAATTACTAATAAAAACTTAATTTTTATAAATCAGTTTCATAAACAAAAAGGATATACAGCTAAATACACAGAGGCACGGACCGGTATTACTGATTACCGAAAACAACTTTTTACCGGAACCAACCAAAAACAAATGAGATTACCGGAAACAAGTCTTAATTCAATAGTTTTTTATGTTAAATACACTTTTTATTATTCTAAATGATAAAAATTAATGTATTTGTTGAATATGTGTAATTTTAGAATGATAGGTTAGGTTTTAAGCAAATTAGTTCGATGTAACTTAGTGTGTACTTTATGTTGTAACGATTACCTCCCTTAGACGGTATTAAAACCCAAAATCATTGCAATCACGGACCTATATACACATGTGTATAGGTCCGTTCTCTATTAGAAAAAAGTATTACTTTTCTTTTTTTGTATTTAAATAGTTCGATAAATTTTAGCGATATTTTTTGTTCAAGTTCTTTGACAGTTTAACAACTTATCTGCATTTCCAGTTACGAAAATTCCCATGAGTGAATGAAAAAAACAAACAACAGAAACTAGAAAATCATTTAAAATCTTTTTATTTGCATATATCATTACAAGGATGAATAAAACAAATAACATAATTAACATAATGTGTATATAGGTCCGTGACAGAGGTAATGATCATTTTATGTAGTAAAAAAGGGTTCGCTGATGTTAACCACGCACATTTTATAATAGAAACCTGCCCCAGTGCCCATCTCCCAGCCATGCTTCAAAACATGCGCGGCGTCTTTGATGCCTTGCATCAAAATTCGTCTTGTACCGTTGTTTGTAAGAGAGCGCCAAACTCTCCTGGTACATCTGGCTTCAGCTCTACGAAATATTGTCATGTGACAATTATGTCAGTGGTCACTTCAATTAATAAATATATTAAAGATTCCGATACTAAGCAACCACATAGTTTCAAAGGCACATTTTGATATTTCCCTTTACTGATTGGTGTAAGACATATTACCCTTCAAATCTACCATATGAAGTTATGGTCAAGAACGATGCTGTAAACGCAGTTAATGCTTTGAAAACATTTAGGTTATGAATTATGCCGAGTCATTTTTTCTTACTGAAAGAAATGAATTAGAATTATACATGTACCTATCAGAACTGATGGATTCTACCAGAGATTCTTACTTTTTGACCAGGATTGTCAAAACGACTTTCGCTGATTTTCTCTCCGAGATCAAAACTGTGGGGTCTTTGATTAATGTCTTTCTTAGAATTATGATGGTCACTTTGAAGGGCAATATCACTTTAATACAGGTTTGATTATACACGTACACATAATGTATAAAAGTTACCCGTACGATAAAGGGAAAACTTGTCAATATATTTGAATTTCTATTTCATAGTTGTTCGTTGGATTATCAAAGACATTCAGTACATTTAAGCAATGAAAACGATGCCTTTAGATTCAAAACTTCAAATATAGATGTCTCTGTTTTACACTGTACCACAAAACAAAACTATCAATGTATCACTATTATCCAATGAAAATCAATTCGTTCACGTGGCATCCGTGACATAATAAAGTTGATGTGTGTGAAAAACTATACTTAACATGTAAAGCATTATGTTTTCTAAACATGCATGATGCAAACTACAACTTTGCCAGGTCACCAGTTACTGAAATACTGTTTTACTAATAAATATCTAAATGATTTGTTCTAAAGCCAGTCTACTATCCAGTGCCGATTTCATAATAAACTACCCCAGTAAACAACGCAAAATCATATAAAATAGACTGGAAATAGTGCATGAAATATTGCATATAGAAGAAACAGAAATTTTATCAGACTAGTAACTAGTCTAACTACCAATTTGCTCTAACGATTTCCAAGATCTACATTTGAAATGCATTTGCTTTTGCGTGACACATAACATTTTTCATATAGGCCTAATATTATACTGGCATTGATATAAGAATCTATAAAATGCAAAACATTTTAATGTGCGTGACACAAGCTGCAAGTCAGCTTTCACAATTTACCACATACATTTGAAATTGATTTGCTTAGAGTCGTTCAACCTTATGTATATCTTATGAATGAATAATAAAAATGGACTTTGGGAGGCCGATATCATGTCATTTTAGCGTAAATGATGGGTAAGTTTGAACTGGAAGCGAATTTAAGGAATGAATAAGTTCTGAATGATAAAGGCGTTTATTAATATCTGAAAGTGGGTTGAATCTCCCTTGACGTTGTTGTGCAAATGTCTACGTCACTGGTTTGTCCTATGTTAATATTTCTGAGAATTTAACCAAAAAAGCTTATTTTCATAAAATAAGATCATTGGTTAGATGCAGATATAACGATGTTAATGATATTAAGCGAATTGTTTCAAGAAGACCACAATAAAAATAAAATCTGTATAAAGTTATGATAAATATGCGACACTTATTTTGCTACTTGTCAAAACAAACGACATCGTAAAAAATCAAAGCAAGACTGGACGATACAAGTAAAAGGGCACTGTGCCAAAGTCGTATCGAACCTTGACAGGTAAAAAAAGTTTAAAGATAATTAGTTACAATGTATTTAAATATGTGCGGAAATGCTGCTATTCTAGGAAATGACAATAAGTCATAATACATGTACATGTACTAGGTGTACTTCAGCTGCTCTGAGTCGTTTTGAACAGTATTTTGAATATCTAACAATGGACACAGTCACAAAAAGCAAATCTATTTCGTTTCAAAGTGGTATTTATAGGACAGAAAGTGGCCAAACGTTTGCATGCTTTAATCAATACTTTCTCCCAGACATTGTTAAGTGACAAAATATATTTGTAATTGTCATATATTTGCACGCAAAAACAAAATATGTCTTCAGTCATATGTCATGAGAGAATAACACAGCACTAATGCAAAACTCTAAGCGATGTTGTGACCGATGAATCACAGCAATTCTATCATATAGTGTACATAAATTTATCATTTGATGTAAACAGGTGGAAGACTTAAACGTGTTTAAGTTCTTTTTTTCTATCTTGATAACATAGAAATAAATTCTCGCGCTTTCGGTTATTTCCACGCAGACAATAACGTGCCTTGGCAATATGCCATTAAATCGTTTAATTTTCTTAAAAGATTATTTCATGCTTTTCATTGAAATACTGAAATATATCAGTGAAATGAAATTGATATTTCACTGCTTTAAAGCAGTGAAACTATCAAAATCTTCCACTCAGACAAACGTCAAAAAGTATACCGAACTTAACGAATGCTGGAAACCAACGGACGATGACGTCGTTAAAATGACGACACGTGTGCTTTGTTTTCTGATGACGTTTCCCGCGGTTTTCGACATTTTATTGAAACAAACTCAACAACATTAGAGCTTTAAACATAAAATAAACAGAAAAATTGTTGATATCGATTTAATATCAGATGAATTTCACTCGTGCCCACTCTGTGAAATCATAACGCGAAATTAACGATTATCTTCTAATCATCTTTACAAGCAAATTTTAAAAAAATGTATTCCCCTCTGAACTTAATATTTAGGAGAAACATATGATTATGATATGACAGTCATTATGTTATTATATGTGTCGAATTTAATTCGTACTACAAATTTGAGAGAAAAAGAGTTTTAAAGTTTCTATATGGAATATAGTAAAAACAGAATGACCAAATTCAGTCCTCATCCCCGTTTTAAGTGAGCTCCTTCATACATTGATTATTACATTGAAATAAGATTAATAGAAATTGAATTTTGAATTTTCTATTGAATGTATAGGATGAACATGCTCAAAAGGCTTTACTTCTAGTGCTCCTATTACAATCAAACTTAAACTTGCTTTTATCAAATTTTACTCAAATACTCCAAATGCTCCGGATGGACGGACAGATGGACAAGGCCAAAAGTATATGCCCCTGTATACTAAATATCGATTGTTTCTATCCCAAAGTCTAAATCGTCCATGACAAACAAATGTCTGCACACTTGCGCCCTGCTCTTCAGTCTTATCCATGAATCTTTAAGGAAAAATTGAAACATGGACTATTTTTATTCTTTTCAACGATATTTGTTAACATGAATATAAGTTTTCTTATTTTCGTTATAATTTACATTTCGTCGGTCTTATATATGTTCACACACACCTTTTCTCTAGTTCTCTATTTCAAGCTATCTCTAATTCTGTCCTATTAAAGACTTACAAAATTAGAGACATAAGAGTATAATTATAACGCTGTGTTTTGACAGTCATTATCATAATTGTACTTTCTGGTCCTGCAGATACTGACTATAACGGCTTGGCTATTATAGGTAGTATCAGGCAAACAGATGTGGAAGCTTCAACAGTTTAAGTACACGGGATGTTAATTCACACAAAACTGAAGTAAAAGGAAGATATTAATTCCATGTAATGATCATTTATTAAAGTTCTACGATCACTTTAATAATAATAATAATAATAATGATAATAATAATAATAATAATAATAATAATAATAATAATAATAATAATAATAATGATAATGATAATGATAATAATGATAATGATAATAAATTCTTTATTTTGAGAAGGTAACTTTGACTTTGCTCGGATGTGATAATGAATTTACTGATAGACTAATGATATTACTGTTAATTCCTCCAACATTGAATAGCATTTAAAATAACTTGGGGAAACATCCGTCGCTATCCCTTAGACGTGTCATACCAGGGGGTCGGACGTAAACGATGTATCTCGGTGCTTTAAGCGAGAATTTGATGTAGTTCTGGTCAAAATGGCGGAAATTTAATGTTTATTTTGGGAGACGGATAAGAAAATTGGTAAGGAAATGTTTATTTTTAGTTTGATCGAACTGTTATCATGCCCTTTGTATAGCCACATGTAATATATGAAATCGTCACACCCGTTTTGGATCGTGGACCTAAAAATAAAAAAGTTATTGAAGGGATAAATTGGTCGGTAGTGTTTATGTTTGGATTTTCCGCCGTTTTCTCCCACGTTTGGACGATTCAGACCGCTTTACTCGAGCTTATTCGAATGCATTTCGTATAAACATGATGCGATCCATTGTTATTTATTGTGTGCACGTTTCCAAGACGAACTATCGCCGATTTTTTTAACTTTAAACCGATTTCGATGTATCTCGGGTCGGTTTAAGACGATCTGATGTATCACCGGGTTCCAAAAGCAACTGTAAACGGTAAACCAACGGACAGCATGGATGATGTACCATGTGTAAATTGCGAACCAGTGCGACTGCTGCCCGCACTAGTGTTTCGTCGACCATGGAATTAAATAACACAAAATCGAATGGTATTAAACTGAATCAACAAACATTTGCTGTCAACATGTAATGCTGAATGAAAAAAGCAAAATTAATAGATCTATATGTAGCTAACCTTTGTATCTATTCGTGCATTTTAAACAGAAATCCCTTAGTTACAGGCATTGTGGCAGCTGAAATTTAGAGTTGAATGTTGTATGATTCAAAAATTCATTTTGACACAATTTACACATGTTTACCGTTTACAGTTCTCTTTAGAACCCGGTGATACATCAAATCGTCTTAAAACGACCCGAGATACATCGAAATCGGTTTAAAGTTAAAAAAAACGGCAATAGTTCGTCTTGGAAACGTGCACACAATAAATAACAATGGATCGCATCATGTTTATACGAAATGCATTCGAATAAGCTCGAGTAAAGCGGTCTGAATCGTCCAAACGTGGGAGAAAACGGCGGAAAATCCAAACATAAACACTACCGACCAATTTATCCCTTCAATAACTTTTTTATTTTTAGGTCCACGATCCAAAACGGGTGTGACGATTTCATATATTACATGTGGCTATACAAAGGGCATGATAACAGTTCGATCAAACTAAAAATAAACATTTCCTTACCAATTTTCTTATCCGTCTCCCAAAATAAACATTAAATTTCCGCCATTTTGACCAGAACTACATCAAATTCTCGCTTAAAGCCCCGAGATACATCGTTTACGTCCGACCCCCTGCATACGCTACCAATAAAACAAAATAAAACAATTTCTAGAATTTTAAAGCTCTTTCACTTTTTTGAATAACCTCAGATTCCCGTAAACGCTATCTAAATTTGAGCTGGAAATGTTACAAATAAGGTTATTACGAAAATATTGATTTTGTCTCTGACATCATTGTTTGTAAATCTCTATGCAATCGGTTATGCATCAGATCATAATTATTCCAGAGATCGTCTAAATGTGTTTATGCCAATCCTGTTGACTGTAACAGGTTAAAAAAAGACAAATGGATACTGAGTCCGATGTAATATGAATTTATTGTATTTACAATGCAATCAGGTATTTGCAATTTCAAAGTCTGCTTAATATACATTCAATTTTTGTACCTGACATATGTGAATATCAATTAAAACTAAGAAAGATTATGTCGAAAATCACAAATTCGAGCCATAATTTTATAATTTAGTATAGCCTTATGTATTACAATGGTGATGATTTTATTATGTAAGAGACCTTTTAACTATTCAAGTCGAACGTTTATTCGAAAATGAAGAAAAACCTTGATACCTATAGCAATTACGTGCTCAATAATTTTGGTTCATTTTAATATGTAGAGTTTCGTCAAAACTGGATTAATCATGAGATAGTAATAAACACTTTAATTCGTTTTAGTCGTTTAAAACATTTTTAAAAGAAATCTTATAATTCTTAAGTGATTGGGCATCGCATTGAAACCTTCGCATATTAAGCTTTCAATTGAACTATAAATTCATTTATTGTCCTCTAAAGATGATAAGACATGTCGATATTACATGTGATGCCACTGTTTCGAACCGATTTTTCGATATGTCGCTTTACTGAAAAAAAATCATGCATGGTGAAACATAAATAAAACTATAAAACATAACACCAGAAATCAACACAATTCCGGCATTTCTATCAAAGGTCAAATTTATTTCCATAAGACAAGAACATGTATACATACCCTTGTAAAAATCGGTTAACTTAGAGACAAACTATTACTTTATCATCTGCACGCAAAGAACAAAATACGACTACAATCACAATCCTACTAAGTTAAGCAATATGAACGACTTTTCACAATATAATCTTACAGCAGCCAAGCACTAAGCATTACATCAACTGTGTACATGAAAGTCAATATTTAATTAAACAGAAAGAATGAAATGAAAAGTCAACAAACATATACAGATTGCTTTCTTTTCCTTTTTTTGTTTAACTTTGAAATCATTGACCATTCTCGTCCTTGGAGTTATATACATGTACATCCCGTAATAATTATAAGCGCCTCACCAATTTGTGAGCAAATCGTTTTAATTTGAAAATTCATTCCTAAAATCGATTACAATCTGAACAGCTTTTAGTATAAACGATTACTAATGAACAGGCATTGTGCTCTATTTTAGCTCTAATTGAAGTTTTCTGTTTCCGTTCCCTAGGGTCGCAAGCTGCAAATAGAGATTTGCACAGCTCTTTAGCTGTATCACGCATATGTACGTAAAGACCCTTGATTCCTGTAAGACAATTTAAAAAGAATAGTTTAAACTTGAGATTTTTCTCAATGTTCAGATATTTGCCTTTCACGTGAACATATACGATTATAAATTGTTCGTTTACCACTGATTTTGTTTAATTTGTTCACGTACGAATGACTTATGAAGTCAGCACAAGTCTTCTATGGAAGGTGAAGAGTCTTCGTTCTGTATGTGTGGTGCATCTTTATCCTGCTCATCGTTGTTTAATATGTTTCTGTCTTGGCTGTTTCAAAATTAACCCCTTGAGGAAATTTCGTAAATTATATTTCAACTTTATGTATTCGTACTGTTAATCAGCAGGACAATCGTATCAAGACAAATGTATTGCAATTAATGGAATTGAAATGTCACGCTGGAGAATTACCTAAAAAGTTATAAATTGATTTATATAGGTTATCTATTATCTATGTTTTTTATCACGAAAGAACATTTTGCTTTGATTTGCTGATATGTATGTACATGTATATACATTGGACTTCTTTAATAGACACCTTTCGGCACTTTATCCATTTCATGCATTCAATGTGTTATCGTTATTGGGAGTATTGTGTTCACATAGATTGCGTGCTACCGAATCCGTAACAGTTACAATATACGTGTTGGAACTAGTCAGATATTCTTTTTGATGCATAAACAAGTACTTCATTATTTTGTACAAAACGCCAGTAGTGTAATTTCATATCTCATTAATTCACAATTTGTAAAAGCATATTTCAGGATTTCAAATTTTCAGTTTTATGAATTGATAACGTTGTCTGACATGAAAATCTGAATTTCTCACACATAAGTTAAAACAAAAATTTAATGCAATATTAATCAGTTTTAGACCCAGTTATTCAGATGAGTTCTGTGCGAAAGCGATAGTTAGTCGAGACCACGTTCACTGTAAACCTAACACTTTGAAGTTGATCTATACCATTGTAAAACACACATTCTTGTGGAATTTATTTCTTATTCTATTCATATCTTTTCTTCATCATTTGTTACACTGGACATTTATTTCTTGGATAAGTCGAACTATTCTTTATGTTCAATTTCCCTAAATACTGATTGTGTTTTCTTCTCAATGGACCTTCAAGTTTAAACATCAATTCCATGTAAACATAGGCTTCTTTATAATCTTTGATGTGTTCCACCTGTTCTAATATGCCGCCTTCATTAGCAAAGCGGTGGATATCAGCTCTTGGTTTAAAGTAATTGGTTATCTCAAATTACACAAAACAGTTGCCCAAAGCTAGTGCTAACCTTTTCAACGAGCTTGTTAAAATTCCTTAGCTCTCCGCTTACGTGTTACATTTAACAGACACCTTTTGATCTAATTTGCTGATATATATTCTTCTGTACTTTGAATACATTCCTTTTGGCAACGTTATCCATTAAAATAATGGTTTCATAAGATAATGGTCAGCATCTGTAGGGCTTTTCGATATGCGTAGGAAATATGACGACAAAATCCTTATTAAGACTCCGTCTTAGTCAGATTAGCCAGTCGTCCTTCACTGTTGCAAGAAAAAGTATAGGGTTACGTTAAAAAAGCCGGAACAATTTCATAATTCGGTATTTCATGTTTTGCATTTGCAACTGCATATTTCACGATCGATTTCAAAATTAAGAAATCACGACTTGATGATGTTCTCATCAATGAAGAGACCCATCACTTGGGATACATTTGAACTAAAATGAAATTATGTAAATTTTAGTAACTGTGGAACCCGTTAAACACTTAGTTCTTATTGCAAACTGATGGTAGTAAAATGTATTTTCGGAATTCCAAAGTTTTCTCTTTCAACATTTGTGACAGCGGACAGTGGACATTTTTTTTCTTGGATAAGTCGAATACTAGTTACGATAAGATTTCCTTTCTTTGTGTCTGTTTCAGTTTCAGAAACACTGGCGCTGTTTTCTTGTCCGTGCATATTTGAGATTTCTCCTTCATGTTTGACATATTTAACACCCATTTCGTGTATCAATATGCTCTTTTGATGTTTTCATATTTGTCACCTTCACTGGCAAAATAGATAACTTTATGTATCGTTATCCCACGAGGAAAATAATGATAATTCAGGAACTTCTGACATGACCAGTCTAAGTTGCACTATTTTATACCATCGCTATTCACTTGTAGAAAGCTGAATTATTGTCCTCTGTCATTCAAGAAAACTGGATGCATCCAGATAATACGGCGCAAATATAATTTATTAAAAAACCTTATCATTAAAATCTCATTTGCATCCTTGTTTGCAATATGAACATCTTTTCGTATAAACGATGTAATTGTCCTACATACGTTATTATCTTATAATGTATGATAGAATATCTGTGTTTCTTTTCCCTAGGTCAAAATATGCTAATAAATTTGTGCACAACTCTTCAGTTCTATACACGTATATGCTTCTATTCAAAATAAAACGAAAAAGGTCATAGTGCTTTGTCTTTATGAAGATTATAATACAAATACAGGTATGATTGATTTGATGTTTTTTAAAAGTTACCATCGTTTTACATTTTCTCATTCAAAACACTTTGTTTCAAGCTTTTCATCACAAATGTATCACGTGACGACAAGTGATCTTATAAAAATGCCTTTAAATTTTAGAATTTATACTAAGTATTCGTTTTTGTATTGTTCATCGTCTAATAAACAATGACTTTGAGTTCAAATGCGCTGTCAAAACCCACTTAAACCGTAGGTTTGAGCAGTTTATAACTAACCTGCTGATTTACAATCCGTTGCTTACTAGTGTTAGACGATGAACAACGCTTAAGGGATATTATTTTAATTCTAACATGATTAATTATTAAAGTACAGATCGAAATGCATCGGACTATATTTAACACGGAAATTTACTAGTAAGTTAGAAGGCACAATTTCACATCATTTATGACGTCATAAGATTGCTATCGAAATATATGCTACTAAAATAACACTACCTCGAGGATTATAACTACATAAATCTGCTAAATCGCTGTGAACAACTATGCATGTCAGAATAAATTTAACTAATTAAGAAATTTAATCGCCCATAAATCGATATAGAGCATATGATAAGCATTCATTTTATTGATGTGTCACATTTATTGACACCAATTACACGTAAAGGCTCTTCTTCTAACATCACCTTAATAGAGATTCTGATTTTATCAGGGATTGAACAACGCTAATCTAAAATGTATGTTTAGTTCTGTTTCTGTTCTATATTTTATGCACTGCCGTAAGCAGATATAAGAATTTTACGTCATTAAAAGGGAACGCAATAACTTGAAATTGAAATTAACATAAAGACACTGTTATAAAAATTGATGAGTAATGAGATAACGAAGATACAGTAAATATGCAAAAGATACACACTATTAGATACGCACGGTTTACAATTCTTAATTTTGAACCCCATTTCTTTCATGAATGTTTTTTTTTCAATTGAAATTGTAAACATTGATTCAGTGTCATGCACATGATCATGTTTTAATATGTTTCGAAGCTGCTGTTTTTAGCTTTAACTAAGATTAAATTATAGCACCGCCTCCATGCGCCTTCATTTTGAAAAATTCAATTTTTAATATCTTCAAATTAAATACTCCGATTTAGAAATTCTTTCAACAGTGTACGTGTTCATCTTAACAAGTTCTTCGATTTAAAGTAAAACTATTTTCGGCCTTCTTTTGCCTTTAAGTCTTGAAAAATATCAAATAATAGAATGGATTTCAAATTGAGAATGACCTAAGCAATGCTAAGCAATGAGGAAAATGATAGAATTTCGACTGGTAAAGTCGACAAACTGAACATACACTTCTGTGATTAATCAGGGAATACATCACTTTTGCGAAAAATCAAAACTTAGAATAAAAGAAAACGTGTAGAGTGATTGAAAAGAAACTCAAAATCACAAAAAGTTGAATGACCTATTATTTACTTTATATTTTTATATTAACCTGTTACTGACATGAATTTTTTTTTCAAGAATGTAAAATATTTACAGGCAGATACTTACGCCTTCAAACATTTTGATACTAATTTGAATTTAAAAAAGAGTAAATTTGTGTTTCAGGTTTTGGTTTATTAGAAAGTGGATCTGTCAGTGTTAAGAATGAGTTAAACATCATGGTGAAAAATGCTGTAGACGTAGTGTTTGGTGGTCTGACATACTGGATGTTTGGCTATGGTCTCAGTTTTGGTGATTCGGACTACAGTAACCCCTTCGTCGGTTGGGGTTATTTCTTTGTCAATGCCGACGACGACAAATTGGGCATTGTGTACGCTAAGTTTTTCTTCCAGGCATCGTTTGCAACTACTGCGACAACTATTGTCTCAGGTATAGTATTAAATCCGCTTTGTTAGCCAAACCCTGAACATTAAAAGCAGAGGGTCAAAAATCGTGATATTATAGACACATCGCATTAAAACTCATATGGCTTATTGGTTGAGACATGTCACATGACGGTAATAAAAAACAGAAAAATATATACAGTAATTTTAACTTACAAAACTTGAATTTTAAAGATGTTTATGTTGTAAGTCCGTCTTTGGCGTAAATATTCACTGCCGAGGTAACGTTGAAAGTCAAGTAGGCTTGCAAATATCAATATTAAAGTCTTTTATTAATGAAGCAGTGTATTTCCGATTTAATTATTTTTAACAACATATTTTTAAAAATCGTATGGTTAATATATTTTGAGGTCATTCAATGTTGAAGCCACACTATTCCTCGGAATCTGGGGTTGTCTTCCGTTAGAAACACAATATCAATGTAACATATACTGTACTGTAATCAATTATATGCATGATGGTTGATTTAAACAGAAGTTGGGATTCATAGATGCAAAAATACAATGTATCTTGCATGAAAGATTGACCCAATAACCATATAATGTTTACAAAGGCATTGTCAAGTATAGTTCGAATATATCTTCGCCAGTTTTCCGAATGAATTCATTCGTATATGGGGATGATCTACAATTAACCGAACTGTTTTTATTACAATGGCATAGCTTGTGGTAGCATACTAAAAGAAAAACAACACGATGCTCAATCTTTACTTGACCATCCATCAAAAGTTCGTTTAATGTATATAAACAATATTCAAGATACATACAATAACATTACTCTCCGTGTTTATTAGAAAATAATAATTGTAATTTGTACGAAAAAACAAATGAAAATTTTGAATAGTTAGAGAAATGTAACAGTCCGGTTAATTCTGGCTCACCCATCGTATATACGCACTTCCGATGTTTTACGAACCTTCTTCGGAAAGGCCCACCGATGAAATATGTAAACACTGGCAGTATTTGCAGATCCATGCAAAATACTAAAGTTTGTTTAGCGGCTGCTTTTTCCCTAAAATGAAAAAGTCCAAGTATATTAGACAAATGTCCTTTCTGTGTCATTCAGGATACTATTGAGTCTCACAAATTTGCGTGGCCATTCTATCATTTGAATATTGCCATTTCTGAAGAGTAGTGTGGCTTAAATCAAAAGAAATTTGATCATATCTATGTTATTAATTTTGTAATCTTATTTTAGGTGCCATGGCAGAAAGGACAAAACTAACCTCTTATATGTTGTTTTCAATGTTCAACACAATATTATTTTGCATCCCGGCGCACTGGATATGGGCTTCAAACGGTTGGCTTTACAACCTTGGTGTTGTTGATATTGCGGGGGCTGGGCCTGTACACATTGTAGGCGGGGTAACAGGATTGGTTGCCACCTTAATTTTAAAACCACGTCATGGCCGATATGTTCGAGGTACGAGTCGGATACCTCAAATGAGCTCTCCCACAAATGCAGTTCTCGGCATGTTCATGTTATGGTGAGATTTTAACTTCTATATCAGTTTAAACGAAATGTTACACATTTTGCGAGGGAGGCAGAACAAAGGTGTTAAATTAAGATTTTCAAAGTTACTGACAACGGCTTTGTTTAGTGTTGATTTAAATGAGTTATGATTTAATTCAATTAACTTCTTTGAAGATTCCTTAAACGCGCTTCTATAATTTATATTAGAGAATGACAGAAAGGGTGTACGATAACAACCTTTTTTAGTTTCGCATTTTTGTTACTGCTTCTAAATGCAAAGCAAAGTTCGAATGCTTGCGAAATTGAAAAGCTTATGTGAAACGAGCGGTCATGTTTTTTTCTTTGGGTTGCATCAGGTATAACAATACTAAAAAGGTTTAATTTAAACTGAATCACATCACACACCTTGTGACTAAAAATAGTGTGTGCAAGATACCTTAAACTTCGTTTACATATAATATTTCTAGCAATCAGTTCTATTGTTTATCAAATGATAAAGGACGTGTAATAATCAAAACTGTTGCATATATACATCTATGGAAGATGTTGACTCAAAGTCCATAATAACACGCCATGTACTACAAAATATAGCCACTAATGACGTAAAAGAGTGCTGCAAAATTAATGGCAATAAATAACTAGAAAGAGTATTAAGAGTATTAATAAGTACTTTTAATTATCTATTTTGATAAAGCTTTTATCTTGTAATTACAGGTGGGGATGGCTTGGATTTAACTGTGGCAGTACATTTGGTATCTCGGGACTGAAGTGGAAATTAGCAGCAAGGTTAGTGGAGTTTAATTGGAATCACCGTACATATTATATTCCGTTAATTGAAGTTACATTGTAACAAGAAAATTACATGACAAATAACGTTTCTGTTGTGAACTCCGATGTTTAAAAAACGGTATTCGTATCGCAAACTTAAATATATAGCATGTGTTACCAAACATGGATGAATTAAAGTATCATTTATGTCAATAATCTTCACCTAATATATTAGGTATATGTGAACAGTTAGTGAATAGTGTGTATACTTGGATTGCAATGGTCTAAATATTGCCAGGACAAATATATAGCATCAACTATCTTTTCTGCATTATTTTTTCTGATTTTACTTCCAGATCAGCTGCATCAACTCTGTGTGCATCAGTAGCTGGTGGAGTTGGAGGGTTTCTACTAAGGTAATCTATGAAAAGATAATACTAGCATTTGTCAGTACTTTTTCTGCATTTATAATTACTTCACAAAAAATCGTCATCTTTCTACATTTCTGATATGTCCACTGCTTTTTCTCATTAAGAAGATTCAATTTTTGTGTATTAGTTTCCTTTCTGTTTTTTTTCTGGCAAACGTTATGCTATATGGTAACTGATGGATTTTGTATTCGTCTCATTAAAGCTGAAAGGCATCGGTTTCTACTAGGTTAGGATACATCAAGCAGTGATAATGTGTGTACCTTTAACTTAGTTTAAAGCATTTGACTGTTTCTATGGATATATAATAATCCGCAATTATTGATTCATGAACTCAGTTTAAAGCCTTTGACTATTTCTGTTAAAACTACTGATATATGCATATGTATATTTACAACATTAATACAGCTGTAGACCTGTGATAAGTATTCCAATGAACATCAACAAATTACTTAATTTATTCTTCAATTCAGCTTGATGTAATTCCATTGAAAGGAAATATTATTGTGAAGCTGCGTCCACTGATTTGGAGCAAGTTCAGTTGTTCCGTATTAAACGATTAATATCGACAATTCTGTCACTACTTGTTTCATATCTGGTATCCATAAGCACTTTATCTCGTTTCTCTGCTTCCAGTTACATTGTCAAAAACAGAACATTTGATGTCACATATATGATTAATGGCTTGTTGGGTTCTCTTGTGTCTGTCACAGGTAAGATTGTGTCGATTTACTACATTTTATGTGACGATTTACTTCATTTACTGTGTCAATTTTCGAAGTTTAATATCTAGCACGGGTTTTTTTCTATTAACTGCATCATGTTTGATTACTTGTCTATCACGCAAATTATAATTAGGTTCTTAAATATCCTTTGACACGTTTTCTCCCAATATTTCTGTGTGTAATTGTACTAAGTAAAGGATAATTATTACTATGGTAATGCGAAACGATATACAACGATTGGTCTTGTATGTGAAGGCAACAGACAACACAAATGCAATAGAAGCAATTCATAAAGATTAAAAATTCTAATACCATAACATTTTCTCCCGCTGTATCGTATTAAACGGCAACTGATACAGTATACTGGGGAAAAGTTATAATAAAAAAGTGGAAAATATATGCAAGTTGGCGTTCGATACATTTCCATTCCAAGAATTATTTCAATCAGATAATTGCAATATATTTAATAAATACAAAACGCCTACTATTTGAAATATAGCTAATTTTGACCAAAAATGTATAGAGAAGCTGCAATTGGATTCTTTTCAATGACTCTTTCAGTATATTAAAAAAGATACCCATTTGTCTCGACCATCGACCATGCATATGCGCTTTGGCACGTGTATATTTTCTTTTCTATTTGCTAAAATTGGTTTATTGAATTCGATCTATTTTCTGTTTAAGAAGGTTAACATTGCTTTTAAATTCCCCATAAGAAATAGCTTCACAAAAAAGAGACAATTTGACAACTTTAATACCAAACAACCTTAACTAAAACACTAATTTTAACTTTTTTATAGATTTGTGATGATAGCCATAACTTTATTTGCATTTGTTGATTTTTGTTTGCTACGTATGTGGAAAAAGAAAAAAACAATTAGATCTAACGTTTATAAATATTATTCTGCATTACATCAAGCACCCGATATGTTAGAAATGCCGATAGATAGAACTTTTTAGGCATTCGCAGCATTTAACTCTTAAGGATAAGTTTAACGTTTATGGCAACGTTCGGTTTATTGACAAGTTGCTTTTATGCAATTTCCTTGCTTTACCTATGACAGTCACTATGCTAATAACGATGTTATTAAGTTTTACATGGGATTTCAAATATTAATCTAATCCTAGTTTCACCGAAAGAGCAATTTGCTTTCCTGGTTGGTGTATTGTAATTAAATAAGTTTATTGTGCAGACAATGAATTTTAAAATGAGTTTTCTCATTGACTGAAATAATCTTAAGGGTTTCTCTGTCTATTGGTGGAATATTCTATCCATGGAAAAGAAAAGACTGCATGCAATTTAGGTTAAACGGAATAAATACATTCTGAATAGGTTGACAATTAGCTGTCAAAAATAAAATTGTTAAAAACATAGTAAGTGATCAAAAACGTCAACAAAGAGAAGTTTTATATATCTTGAAATGACCGAGTGTCTAAATAATATTTCAGGTTCAAAATATGTGTGAAGTAACCTAAAATATCAATACGTTTCTATAGTTAAATGACCGTCTAGCGAGAGTCTAAATGCTGATATAATATTTCAGGTTCAAAATCTGTGTAAAGTAACCTAGTATCAATACTTTTATGTAGTTAAATAGCCGAGTGTCTAAATGCTGATATAATATTTCAGTTTCAAAATCTTTGTAAAGTAACCTAGTATCAATACTTTTATGTAGTTAAATAGCCGAGTGTCTAAATGCTGATATAATATTTCAGTTTCAAAATCTTTGTAAAGTAACCTAGTATCAATACTTTCATGTAGTTAAATAGCCGAGTGTCTAAATGCTGATATAATATTTCAGTTTCAAAATCTTTGTAAAGTAACCTAGTATCAATACTTTTATGTAGTTAAATAGCCGAGTGTCTAAATGCTGATATAATATTTCAGTTTCAAAATCTGTGTAAAGTAACCTAGTATCAATACTTTCATGTAGTTAAATAGCCGAGTGTCTAAATGCTGATATAATATTTCTGTTTCAAAATCTGTGTAAAGTAACCTAGTATCAATACTTTTATGTAGTTAAATAGCCGAGTGTCTAAATGCTGATATAATATTTCAGTTTCAAAATCTGTGTAAAGTAACCTAGTATCAATACTTTTATGTAGTTAAATAGCCGAGTGTCTAAATGCTGATATAATATTTCAGTTTCAAAATCTGTGTAAAGTAACCTAGTATCAATACTTTTATGTGGTTAAATAGCCGAGTGTCTAAATGCTGATATAATATTTCAGTTTCAAAATCTGTGTAAAGTAACCTAGTATCAATACTTTATGTAGTTAAATAGCCGAGTGTCTAAATGCTGATATAATATTTCAGTTTCAAAATCTTTGTAAAGTAACCTAGTATCAATACTTTTATGTAGTTAAATAGCCGAGTGTCTAAATGCTGATATAATATTTCTGTTTCAAAATCTTTGTAAAGTAACCTAGTATCAATACTTTTCAGCTGTATGTGCCATTGTACAGCCGTGGGAGGGTCTTTTCATAGGTTTCATGGGCTCCATTATTTCAAATGCAAGTGTCGCCCTTCTTGATCGGATTAGAGTAGATGACCCTGTAGGTAAGTCTCACATCTGACAAACGTTGCTCCTATGTTTCTAACGTTAAATGATATTAAATTAATTGCTTAATAGATTGATTACTTCTTTTTTTAAACATTTGACTAAGTTTCATAGGTACAATACAACTTTAAATTTATATAGGTTCTTATGGTTTGCAATTTTGAAACTCAATACATGTAACTGGAATGAAAGAACATATACCTGGAAGGTTTAAAAGAGATCAAACGATGCTCTAGACGGAAAGGACCTACATTTGCATGAATATTATAATGCCGCTCGTTGTGATTCCCAAAGTCAAAAGGCAGAGCGCATGATCGTAAAAGAAGACGTCAAAATTTGAGTAATTGCGGGCTGATTAGATCTATAAGCATGTTGCCACCAACACATTATTTCCAATACATTTGACTCAGTTTTTTAAACAGGATGTGTTGGAACCCATGCATTGTCAGGAATATGGGGAATGTTGGCTGCTGGACTCTTTATAAAGGATGACGAACTTCTGGAAGCATTGTACTTACATGGTGCCACTGCGGGGCTATTCTACGCAAGTATTTGAAACCCCTAAAGATTATTTAGTATAAATGAACAATACTGTTAATGCATCTCAATTACTGAGAACACATTCAGTGAATTCAAAAAATCAATTTCGTGGGCATTTGAGTTCGTGGATTCTATTTTCTATAGACAAAGTTAATGGCATACGGTTTTTCGTTGGGATCTGCATTTCGTGAAGCGAGCTACCGCTTTCGAAAATTAGACGTGTAGTACCGCATACACAAGTGAAATGCGAAAGAAGCACAAACTGAATTGGGCTTTCTTAAACTTATAAACGTATATAAATGAAGTGAAGCCCGTCGACTTAAAGTGGAATTAAGTTCATTGTTTTAAAGTAAAAATCCAGCTGAAATAGGTGTGTGTGAAGAAGGGTAGGGGAAATGATAGCTTTTAACCCAATGCATCTCACTTTTCCTGCTACCAGTACGAAATAATAACTTTCCAAAAATTAATTTTCCTATTTTTTTTGACCGGGGCAGTTTTCAAAAAAAAACTGCATGCAGGATTTGCTTCCCTTCCACTGCCAAAATCAATCTGTCTTGAGAATAGATGCATTAGCAGCAAATTACCTATTATAGGACTTACATGCAAAAGAAACCCATCACTTCCTAAACATGGATTACCTGGAATAAATTATTATTCTGTACAGTAAGGAATTGGTTTTATCCGTGGAAAATTTATTTCTCAAATCAGCATACTACATTTGACACATGAATTCATTTTACACCTCGCGCATTAAGCACATCGGTTAATTATCACTCACCTTAAGCTCAATTTTATTTAGGTTATGATTGTTGTTGTTGTTTTACTGATTTATTTATTCTCGACTGTAAAACAGTTCTTACAATTTAAAATAATCGATCTCGAGACTCATTCCAGATGAAGTCAATATCGAAGAGAGAGAGACAGACAGACAGACAGAGACAGAGAGAGAGTGGAGGCAGTTAACCTGAATATTAATTTAAAATATATCATAATTGTGTATTTCATCGATATAAAAGTGATAGGTCTAGTCATTACACGACAATTTCAAAAATATGTTCGTTCCTTTATAATTTGGATTTTGCTTTATCAAATGCAGCATAATTTTTTTTCTTATATGCATCGATATAAACGAAGTCGTTATTACTCAACAATTTCTAAAGTGCATGTATATTCAGCACTTTATTTTACTTTTGCTTCATCACTTCAAAACATAACACTTGTCTGAATTAAGCATCATCTTTTGTCTTACAGGGTGGTGGATTTCGTCAGTTAGGGGTTCAGACACTGGCGGTTGTATCAATTATGGGTTGGACACTGGTCATATCTTTTATCATTCTTAAAACTATTGATATTTTATTTGGTCTGCGAGTATCTTTGGCAGAGGAAATTATTGGTGCAGATATTGTTGAACATGGAATTGGTACGTTTTTCCTGAACGTTTTTTTAAAAAAATGTTCACTTATTATAATAATATAAAACTTATACTGAAACCTTTGAAGAAACTCTCTTCATTCTTTGTATCTATATGACTGAAAACAAAGAAAAAAATACATTTTCGATAAGACAACACTGAAGCTAAATTGCGTCTAAGATCTATAATGTTTACAGTTTTTATTACGCAGCGTCTTAGAACTCTCAAACGGTTTAATCCGATACAATGTCGACCACATATAAAAACAAATTGAAAGATCTTATTTTTTAATGAATAGTATACAATGTATACATTGAACTGTCATTTAGCAAACTGCGTTTTTTTTATATGTTTGCGTATTTCATTCTGCTGAATAAAAGTTCTAAACCTTTGTATTTAAAACTTTTTTTTATTTGAAACCAGTTGATGGAATCTTTTTAAAACTATGTAATTGTTTTCTTGGCCAAGGAAATAAAAGTTGTACCAGTTGTATTCTATTTTGGAAAAGGACAATGCCTATTCGGGTTTATTTTTGGTGAAAGCATAAAAGTCATAACAATTTTTGATAACGTCTGACAGAGAGAAAACTTCGTGACTGAAAACAGTAACTGTCTGTTGCCGTTTGTATAGCTTTCTCTGAAATACACTCTGAAAAATATATGCATATCGCATCGACTATTCACAACAAACTTCTACAGCAATTAAGATGTTCCACCAAAACAACACAAACTAGGTCCGTATACAATGAAAGCAGTAAATATATTTTGCTCTCACATTCTTATTTACTTACACCTTACTGTTTTGTTTTTGCACAGGTGACCTGGTTTACAACAGAAAAACTGGAACTGTGTCATCCCCACCTGAAGAACCATGTCCACAATTCGCAACAAATGGACAACAAGCGCCCATAAGCAGAACAAGTACTTTTAGAGGATCTGTCAATGGAATAACCCATTTACTAGGTCAAAGGGGACGCCGCAGAACGCTAGATGATATCAATTTAGATTTGTCAAGAGAGGCGAATAGGTTACCAGCTAGATACGAGATGACTCCCCGTATAGAGGAAGAAGGTCCAAACTCTAGTCAAAATAACAGCTGCAACAACATATCATGCCAAGAGTTATCTTCTACAGAAACAAATCAGAATGCAACGAATCATGTTTCTATTTTATCTCACGTACGTCTCAAACTTCTACAAAAGTCAGCTAAAAAGAAAATTGGCAGACTTGACCAAAACGAAAACAATGATTTTTTGGAATTTTCACATCGGAGGGCAATGACACAAGAACCTCGTCTAAGAACCTCCTCATTACAGTTTCCTAAGTCTAAGCGTCATCGTAAACTTAATAAAAGGTATTCTTGCGGATCTGTAAGTGAATACGAGTCTTCCTTTAGCGGAAACGGCTCTTTGTCTGATGGACTTCCCAGTACAAATACTATATCTTTTGAACTCGCCGACAATGAATCTAATCATAGTTTTGACGACGGTGTCCAGAAGTGTACTATTTCAAATGAGATCACACATTTTTAGATACTGACAGAGTTTATTTACTTTTACTGATATACATGATGTAACATACAGCATGTTGCATGACGAGTCGTGCAGAAAATTTCCAGGTAGTGGTTTAAGAATATGTATGCAAATGTACATTGTTTATCGTAACATATTGGTATACGAATATGTATGAAAATATATGGTTACATGTTTGTGTATGTGTGTGTACCATAATATAGATGGTTACATATATGTTTGCAAATATGTATGACAATATAAAGGGGTTCATATTGAGAGAAATATGTATGAAAATATGGAAGGCTACAACTGTGTATTGAATTATAGTTGGCTACATATGGGTAAACAAATGTGTATGAAATCATAGACTGTTCACTATCGGTGTGCGAATGTGTAAGAAAAAATAGAGTTATATTGTGATACTTGAATATGCATTTGTAAATTAAATCAGATTGTTAAACGTCGTACTTGAATGCTGTTATACAGTGCCCTGATATAATACTTGTATGTGTAGGAAATAGTGTGTACCTCGTATCCACAGCGGTAGAGAAAACAACAACAAAATCTCGTTCCATCCAACAATAATTTTGGGGAATCAATATCTCTTCAAATAGCTTTAGATCCTCACAATTCCTATACTTGACCAATCATTTCTATGGAGAAATTTGTGAAGTTTGCTATGCATATAAAATTTGGTGGTCGTGTTTTTGACAAATCTAGATCATTAAAACAAAATCATGGAGATTAATATAAAACTCATTCCTGTGAATTTGAAAATGTGACCAACTGTTTCGCCATTTATCCTATATAAGTACATGCTAAACTAATGACCCTTAGGCCGAGGCCAATTTCGACTCAAGGGACAAGATTTGAAGACGAAAGACCGATAACCTTACAAACCAAATATTTAAGCTCTTGCTCATGCAATTTTGGACAGGATTTTTAAAGATTTTCCTAGATAAGTTTATGTAAAAAAGTGACTTCCTGAACGAGGATTAGCCTCAGAGACATTATTTGAACAAACTTTGAAGAGGAGCACTCGAAATGTCACATACCAAATAGCTAAGCTTGGCCCTGCTGTTCTTGACAAAATGATTGTCCTATATGAATCCCAATATGCAGAGTTGTGAAATACAATGCTGCATACCAAATATCTACTATTAGTATTTTAGTAAGTTTTATATGCAGTATTTTGAATAGATGTTAGAGAGCTCAATGCAATGATGTTTGGCGAAATTCCATACAGCGGTCCGTGAGAACGGACAGACAAATTGCAAGCAATCCTAAAATCCCACTATGAGTATAATATAACGTCCTCAAAACAGATGGTAACATTATCTGATCTTAATTGTGTTAATCAGTGAAGCACGTTAATTAGTGAGACCTAGCTATATACGAAGAATCTGTTTTCACAATTGCCTTCCAAAGACGATGATTGATTAGATAGGTCCAATGAACTTGTGAGATCCAATTTTTTGCGGACTGCGTGAACGATACCTCAGTCGTACTGTAATATATGAATGTAAAATATGATCATGTATAATATGTCTCTGTATGAATTTGTACACAGTGTGTGAGAAAATACGCACGCTGACAGGCATCTCCGTCGGCGGAACATTCTCTTTGTGCAAGAGGCTACATTCAGCCGATCTTTTTACTCGCATACCGGGTGTAAAATTTCGGATTTTAAGCAATACCTAACAGCAGGCTTTCAAGTGTTTCTATTAAGTTGATACAAGGACTGTTATTTTCTGTCTACTGCGCTAACAAACGTCTGTTCATTTTGATAAAATATTGTAGTAACTTGTTGCAACTCGGATTCATTTACAAAGAGGGTTGATTAGTTAGTCTTCATTATGGTTTAGTTGTTCTGTCTTTAAAACAACACAACATATCGATATGCAATGAAGATATGCAATTAAGTTTAAAAGGAAATGCAAACAAATACAAGTTTCCTAATGAAAAACGTTGTAAGGACAAAAAAGAAAGGGCTCTCATCGTTATGGGACTGAACCTTAGATGCCAAGTCAAAGATATTGAAGTAGCAAGACGCACTCACTAGCCATAAAATGCACCACATGGAAGCTTGTAAAGTTCATAAAGCAGTGTGTCATTAAAATTTACAGTCATTATACAGAGTTTGGTGTCATTTTCGTCATCTGACATTCTCATTAGTGCCCAGAATTTTCAAAATTGTCTGTGCTAAGAGCTGTTTTTTAATGAAGCATGAATAATTTGTACCATTGCGATGCAATTTCGGAACAAAAAAGAAAGATCAGATCACAAATCAGTATTGGCTAAGTGTCACTACGGTCATAACACTGGAGGATGCATTATGTGATTAGTGTTGATTGACAGACAAGATACTAAAACAGGTCTTCAAAGGTTTAATTGGCTGAAACAAACAAAAAATATTGTGGCTGATTTACTCGTTCACATATTACTAGGTACTTGTTACTTACGCTCATTAATTAAAAATGCGCATGAACGTGCCAATAGCGGCAATTACATTAGAATGTTGTAAAATAAGTATAGGATATTATCTCGTTCACTCAGTCTTAATGTTATGGGTTCGAATTCAATCTCGGTCAAGACCGCATTACCTAATATCAGTCTGCATGTAGTCTAATTATTGCCTGTTTTGATATTTATCTCGAAATAATCTGAACGTTCTGACAACAGAATTGGAAAAGACTTAACAAGCTGACAATTTTCAAATATCTATTTTGTCAAATTTCAAATTCTGCTCTATGGCTTGGCATTTTTGTTCTGAAACAAATACTAGAAAAATGGAAAAATACAAGAAAGAGCTCTGAGATTTGTGTATGATTATTACTCCTCTTCTTGCAATGAACGTTTAAGTAGAATTGCATTTTAGACGAATGCGGTCTATGGCTACAGAAACTTTTAAAATATTGAATGGTTTAGCACTACAGGTTTTGACTGACTTGGTCAGGAAAAGAAATTCATCTATAAAATTTCGTTATTCTAATATTTTAGAAGTACCACGTGTCAAATCTACAACAATTTTTAAACATGCTCAGATATGCTGCTCCTGTACTCTGGAACTCCTTTCCAGAGAATTTTAGGTCTGCTCTCAGTTTTAATCAATTTAGGCAATGAATGTCCACTTGGACAGACAAAAATTGCTTACGTATTGCTTGCAACAAGTGCAGCAGTTCAGTCAGCCAGTATTGTTGATGTTTTGATGTTAAATCGTATACAGCAATAGGTATTGTTCCTTTTAAAATTTATCCAGTATCTTTAAAAATGTTTGCTAGATTTTTTAGAACAATGTGAAAACTGTCCATAGCGGGAAAGCGTTTTCGCCCTATAGGTAATGCGTATAACATGTGTAAAGCATGTCAGTAGGTAACAAGTTCAAAAATCCTATTTTCCCAACATTTTTCTACACATACCATTAACTAAAGTCTGTTCCATTCCACTTTGGACCCCCAACTTTGACCTGAACTGAAAAATCCCGAGAGGTTTTTGTATAAATTTTACCTGTTTTGTGATCTACAAAAAAGTCACCCTCGAGAATTTTAAGCGTTTTTGAAACAATCACGTCATTTTGTAAAGATGCCGATTTTTATTTTTCTATGGAGACTCGCCATTGTTTACATTGGACGCCATTGACGTTTGCTCTTCCGTAACAGAGAAGTTACGCCAAAGTTCACGTGTTTTTCAATAAAATGTTCGGGGGACATTTCAATAATACAATCAGATGCATGGTTATTAATAATGAGTTATATAAGCACAACAGTAACGCTTAAATGTAAAAAAAACTGTTGAAAATTTAATAAGATCTACAATAAAAGATTTACCTAATAATTCCTGCTTTCAAATGATTCTTAGCCTACTGCAGTAAGGCTAATTATTAATGTCGTACTGACAGTCCGTCACCCATTTCAGATTTACTCCAGTCCACTAGTCAGGACAGCACTAAACATTTCGAAAAATCTTAAGCAGTTGTTGAATTTCAGGTGAAGTAGCATAACATGTAAGTGAAACACACATTCATTTAAACAGTGGCCCAACCTGCATGTCACAGTATAACCCTGAACACTCCATAATCTGTTCTAAATCCTTTATTTTCCTTCACAGTAATGAGCTAGATCTATTGATATTAAAACGACAACATAGATTTCAATTCTCCGAAACTAGCTTGTGACGTATTGATTAGATGACGTAGTATGAATAACAAATCTAGGCGACACGAGTGGATCCGACGTGGGAGCCTGCATTTGCGCGCATCCCCTTATGCATACTGGTACCTAGCTAAATAAACTGAAATTACACAAAAAGAATCTAATAGTACTGTACTGTATAGGCATTTGGTCGTAGATTGATATACCGTTTTTATAGCCTGGCACAACAAGTGCGGAACACACCTTTTACGAATCGCGTAGAATTTACACGCTTTTAAGAAATCACCTGTTCGATATGCATGTGCCTTCCTCATTCGTAGGTACATACCCATATTAACTGCTGGCTGCCATATACATTTATGTCTTACTTGTTCCGTTAGTCATGATGCGAAGGGACGTTTATACGATGCGAAGACACGTTGGGGCGATGCGATATAAATATCGTCTTCGCGTCGTGTGATCGTCCCTGCGCATCGTCCCATCGTCGCTTGCTCATAATATGTATTTTGTCAGGGTCTGGAAATCTGGATAGGGGCAATGTTTTCCATTTTTACAGAAAATATGCCTGCTGGCCAGATATTGTAGCCATTAGGGTTTTCTCATGGAAAAATGTTTTGTCCGTCTGGACGCAATACATGAACTGTACAAAAATGTACTGTAAATGGGCTACATTGGATGACTTTATCTTCAACAGTTTGAGTTACGTAACGATTTCAAATTCATTTTAATATGTGCTTTAGTCTTTTAACTTAACGGCTAAGTAGGTTTTATTTCTTATCCGACGATAGATTGGGTCGCAAATTACGCAACAAAGTTTGGTATTTTACTCTAGAATGAAGCGAAAAGTGATAGATCTATGTGTCTGTTTTAGTCAGTTTTATATGTGCGAAGGCTTTAAAATGATTTGTTATTGTTGTATAAAATATGTTCTAAGTAAAAAATAATATTTGACATGTGTGCGTGCGTCTGTATGTCCGTGGTCTGTAAAGATGTACTTGAAACATTACCTTTTACGGGAGTGACAGCCTTGCAGTGTCTATTCTAGGACGCGCGGTTGAGGGAGTCATCCTATTTTTTCAAAGATCTATTCACAAAAGAATAGTTTTATAAATAATTTTCATTTCTGAAAATATATGGTCATGATCTCTTAATGTTATGGTGGACTCCCATAGAAAGCCCCCCTTCTTTAAACAGCTGAAATCTTCGTCCGCCCCTGAGTGCGGGGTTCTTATTAGGCCTACATGTCATATATTTTCTATATCAGTGGGTGACTAAGAATTTGATATTTGCCGTTTTTCGACGATAGATACTTTATTTTATGTTTTTCTATAATCCGAGAATTGCCTGTCGGATTCATATGTTTAATGCCGACAATTAAGTTTAGGGCCCTTACAAAATGACGAAAATGTACCGGCTGATCCTACGATGCCGGTGATTTAATGCAAGTTGGTATGCCGAAATCGTTAAGCAGTCGATACGGATTTGTTCAGGTCGGCATATAATACATTTATCAAATACAAAATATGCACCGCAGAAATTTGTCTCTTTCGACGTTGGTAATTTTGAGTACGTCCCTGGTAACGTCAGCTATGGACGCCGCCATCTTGAAAATCGACGCGACGTCACTTTGCATTACGCCCTATGGAGAAAATCACAAAAATGCGGATTTTTACGTTTTAGTAAGAAATAATGGAAAAATAAAAAAGATGCCTGGAGATATTAAATTTCCAGATATATATATGCTATAAAGAGCAAAAATACATGCAATGACGACAAGAAACTAATGGTCCAAAATTAGGTGGAACAGACTTTAGTCAAAAGTGAAGCACTTCCGGAAGTTGCTAACTGGAGACTGCCATGTTTACTGGTGCATTGTGGACAAAAATAACACCTCGATGAATGTGCGTTATGCAGCGGAATGGTTAAAACAAATAACGATTAAAAGTCTACCGAGGTGTTATCGTCTGCACATATTTAGTTCGCAAAAATAACAAAAGTATTCATAAAACCTAAATTCAAGAGAATTACCGCAAACACATGCAAGTACAAAAAAAGTGACTTCAAGAACTCATCAATGATTTCCGTTATACATATTTCTGTAATGACGTCATAAATGTCTGACAATTCGTCCAAATAATTCCGATTCGACGCATAAATACGGATTGACCAAGTTTCATTAGTAACTGTATAATGCATTTGTTAGTCTCAAACACAGCAGTAAGGATTAAGTTTCATGTGTTTGTCAGGCTGTTTTCTTTTCATGTTTGTGCACATGCATATAATTACCCTGACCTTATGCTTGACAGACTTGAATAAAAAGTACCATCATACACGAAGTTTTATTAAGTGATCATTTAAAATATTTCAGACTGTTATAAACGATGGAATTTACATTCAAAGCTGTTTTGGAAGACTATTCAGAATTTAAACGAAGGAAGAATGTTTCTGCTTAAACATTATCACGTAAAACAGAAAAGTATATCAAGATAGGATTATCGATAAATGGAGACAACTAAAGAAAGCATGCAATCAAAACTGTAAGTTGATCAAATATTCAATAAAACATATCCAGGGATTGGCCTATTTAACCTGTGATTGAAATACTTAAGTTATGTCCGAGGTCTAACATGCCAAATGGATACCTACATTCATGTCCGGGGTTTAGCACTGCACATTGTTAGGGCCTTGAATTGTCTCTTTAAAATGCTTAGGGTCAAAGCTTCATTGGATCAGATAGTCTTGTTTAGAAGGTCTACTATATATTCTTGAAGCTATTTCGGATCCATGGTCTAGTGGTAATTTGCTTGACTGGTAATCCAGGGATCGCTTGTACGGTCCCGGCTCCTCCGCCATTATAACTAATAGTCTTTCGATGAGATCTTAAACCGAAAGTATGTGCTATTTGACAAAGGCCCCTATAAGAGGTAAGTTATTTTAGGTTTCGATATGTAAATGAAAATCATTTCTGAAAATGAATCAATCAAATGAAGTGCCGCAACATGTAATATCAGGCGCTTGGATTCTCTAAAACCCGCAAATAGCTATTTTAGCGAAAATAGGATCTCGGAATTAAAGTTACTGAAAAATAAAATGGATGAAAGGCATATAATAACATATGTGAATGTAACAGCAGTTTTGACCGAGTTGAAACATAATTATGTTATACGGGCGAAAGCTCAAAGGGCGCTGAGCGCCTTTTGAGCGAAGCCGGACTATAGGTAAACGTTCGAGTATTTAATTGAATGCTGAGATCCCACATCCACAATATTTACCTCCCTTGTTCTGAATTGGCAGCCATTTTGAATAGCAAAACTGATGAAGCATTAATAGGATTTTATCTCAATTATGTGATAATTAAAAAATACCAAGAGAATTATTATGTGACAACCACATTTTACTGAACCTGCTGAGTCATGACCAAATAAAATCGATAACAGTTACGCATTACGAAAAAAAGAAATAACTAGGAATAAGAAAAAAGTTGCATCAAGAAAAAAAATACAAACTATTGAGCCATACATATTGATGTAGACACGATAAAATTTGATTTATTGTTAACGTTTTCCCCGATACGTTCCAAGATGGCGGACGGGCGGTTGCAGTCGTTCTCGATTTCGGATATCCACGGATATTGTCCATCGATGCTAAAATCTCGCATAAAGTCTCGCAGTCTGCGAGAAAAAGGTTGAACTTACGAGAGTTGCCAATCCATGTGTATATAGGTCCGTGTCATACCTTAAACTTGTATTTCATGGTTATCTATTTTATAATACGTATATCCTTACAACTCATGTAAATAATCAATTCTGAAAAATTATCGATCAAATAAAATGACGTACTATGTCATTTCACGCGATGGGATTGTGTGTATAGGTCCGTGGATTGTCTAAAATCCGTAAGTAGCTATTTCGCGAAAATAGGATATCGGTACGAAAGTTACAGAGGAATAAAATGGATAAAGAAACATATGATAAAATGTGTGTAACAACTATAACAGGAGTTTTGATCGAGTTGAAACATAACCATTTTGTGTAGAAAGAAAAAAAGCGCACACTTAGACAGTCTGTTGCATACTGATAGAGGTAACTGTTACGGGAATATCGTAAACACAGTTTGAAGCTACCTTCCATATACCTACGAACTATTTAATATGCTTTAGCCCGATATAAGCATTGCCTATTTTCATTTGGGCAAAGCCCGACTATAGGTAAATGTACATACGAGTATTTAATTGAATACTGAAAACTATTACAATAACTGACATATACCCATGTCAAATCAGAAAGTTTCGATTTCGCGAAAATATGATAACATACAAGTTACGCTGCACCGTCTATAAAGACTTCTTTTTTAATTCTAAAACATTTATTTTACAGTTATCTATACTGCAATACGTATGTCTCTTCTAATTCATTCTAACCCGTGTAAACGAAAATCATTTCTGAAAATTAATCGATCAAAAGAAATGACATAACATGTTATATCAGGCGCTTGGATACTCTAAACCCGCAAATAGGTTTTTTTCACGAAAATAGGATTTCGGAATTAAAGTTACTAAGAAATAAGACAGTTGGAGGGTTTCAAGTCGCCCTCTCATATCACTAGTAAACTACCAGATACTCTTCCGTCGTGTTATACCAGTATTGGGATCTACCGACGTATTTATACAGCTACAGATACAGATAAAATGGGTAAAGGGTATATAAAAGTAAAGGTGAAGTGTTTGTTTATTATAGTGTCACTCCTAATTAAAGGGCCAGCCATTTCTGACTTATGAGACACCTTTTTAAGCACATGTAATAACATGTGTGTAACAATTTTCGAACTATTACAGGAGTCTTGACCGAGTTGAAACATACTTGTATGGTATAAAGCGCTTAGACATTCTGTTGCATACAAAGAGAGGTAACTCGTACGAGAACAGCGCACACAAATGTTGAGGTTATCTCCCGTACACTTACTTTTTCTTTACTTTCGCCCGATATAGGTATTGACCATTTTCATTTTATTATAGAAAGAAAGACATTTTGTTGCATACTAAGAAAGGTAACTCGTACAAGAATATCGCACATAAATGTTTAAGTTAGCTCCCATTCATCATTTTTTAATCTAGTTATGCTTCGTCCGATAAAGGTTTTGCCTATTTTCATATTACTTGCGAAAGTTCGAAAAGCGCGAAGCCCGACTATACGTATACGTACGAGTAATTAATTGAATACTGAAATCTATTTGCCAAACGTACGAGTAATAAATTGAATACTGAAATCAATTGCCGACATGAAATATATCTTATCTTATTCGTTTTTTCACCGTTTGATTGTTTATCGGTCCCAACCGACCCTGTGACTTCTTCCTTAAATACCAATAAACCCCTTGGTTCTTTTACATGCCCGGTGTATAGCACCGATACACCCGAGACTACCTCTGCGTTTGGTTTAAACAATATTTTATTTATCAAATATCGTGTAAGTACAATATACATTACAAAGACAAGGGATCGAGTAGTAAGCTAAGAAACTCTTTCCCTCTGCGTTTTTAAC
>JAFMSR010000018.1:15608579-15763279 GCA_022818135.1 Saxidomus purpurata
ATGGTTACATAAATTAAACATTACTACTTTGCATATTTCTACACATAGTTACTAAATAAAAGTTTACGAGAAAAAAATCTTTCCTGAAAATAAAAATGCTAAGAGCACCTTAAACGGTGAGAACAATCCTGATAATAAAGTGTTTATTTATAGCTATGCGAAACGTAAACAATACTTTTTCACGAAAATTAAGTTTTCACGTAAAAATGTATTGTTTCGCGAAATATATCTGAGTCGCATACATATGCCTAGGATGATTTTTTCTTTATTTCAATCACTAGCAGGTGTTATTTTGGATTTAGTTATATTTCTTTGCTTTTACAACGCAGTTCGGTGTATTTTACATTAATGTCACAATACAACCGAATACATACAGAATATACGCTACTACTGCTTATCTAGATATAATCTAGATATTTAAAACACTTCTAACCTTGACATAAAGTTGCTACAAAAACTTAAATTTGTACTGCAGTAAACCAAAATCAACAGTTTAACCCGTTTAATTGTGTAGGTAGAATTACTGTTACAAACTTATGTCTTTCCAAATGTTGTCTTTTACTAATAACTTGAATCGCTAGTTAATAGTATGGTAATTACACAAATGGATTTTCACCCAATGTGGTCCATAAAGCGTACTAAGACCACTACAATGCCCATTCATTCATTTACTGATCGAACTTTTCCGGGCTTTTTCGCCGAACCAACAATCACGACGCTCATGAATTTCGAGCTACATTACGTTCACTTGTCTTAATGGATAAGACAGCGTATTAACAACACAGTTTTTGAAATGATACTATAATATAAATTCGGGGCTTAGGCTGAAATGTGCTTGTCCGCGAGTAGAATACTTTAAAGCCTTTATAATTATGTTGAACAATACACTAGGCACAAGTACATGCTGCACACACAGCATTTGATCTGACTTTTATCTATAGTTAAATTACTTCATTGGATACCAACCAATCCCTTTTGTTCAGGGCGCTTGTTTTTCTAAAAGTATTATTCTAGATCATTTGTGACTTATGTTAATATCTAAAATGTGCATATGTATCAAGATATGTTAAGAATACTTTACCTCTTTGATAAGTATGACTTTTTGTGATTGGTATATGTTTGTTGTTAAAACATGAGTTCGTTGAGAGAAAAAAGATTTTCTACATGATACCGCAACGAAATGTAAAATTTATTCACTGTAACTATGAACGCCAGAGTGTAACATTTTTGCAGAGCAGAATTCAAATACATTCGTGTTCATATAACAACAAATAAATCGGAAGATATTGTTATTACAAGTAATTTCATTGATTTATTGATTGATTTATTGATGTTTATTCAGGTTAGAACACACATTATGCATATATAAATTACAAACACCAGATGCATAGTTACACTAACTACTTAAACCAGAGTCAAATATAGACTAGCTAAAACGTAAATCTACCTTGAGGAAGTTCTTTTTATTCAAGATAGCTTATACATATAACAATAAGGTTACAATATCACAGCTAGTGTGACCGATATTTAACATATCATAGAAAACATGTGGTCACTTAGAATAAGACTAATTTAGGAATAGACAGATGGAGATTTAACATGTATGTCGTACAGCAGTGTGTTTTACATTGTTTCCTAGACTTGCCCATGAATGCTCGAAGCTTATTTCCAATTAGGTCTGTAGCTTATTTCCAATGGGGTCCTTTGAATTTCCATACAACTGTTATAACAGACTGATAAGCCAACAATTAAGGTTCTGTTTATATATCGAAGTAACTCATTTGGAAATTTTCAGAGTTGTTTCACCTAATTTGGGGACCATAAAATGTATGTTTATTGCGTTTTGAAAATAGTGTCTGTTTTCTTATTGGAATTGATATTTATAAGCCTGTCACTGTTTTATAGACCTTGAGTTGAGGCTATTCTACTCTCAGCTAACAAGTGTGCTGCGACATAAACTGTTATCATTTAATATAAACTTACATCAAAGGATAAAAATAAGTAAACGATTTCTTATCAAAGAGGATTTATTAAACCAATCAGCTAAAACAACTAAGCGTTGAATAAACCAGATCTAGGAAATCTATATTGCACAGACGATTCGCTCTATTTGTACTAGTCCCTGATTGTTCTGCAAGTGGGTTGTACACAATGATTATAAAAGCTATACCATCGTAACGGTGACATAGCTAAACAACTTCCAATTAACCATGTGTGCAATTAAAGCGTGTTGGAGTGCAATTGCCCTCAATATGGTAAGCGCTACTTCTCTGCCAAGGAACTGACCTACCGAATGGCTGCGTCCAACGTGACATTGAAATTGAATTATGTCAAAATAATTTGATGTGTCTTCACCCGATTAATGGTAGTTAGTGGCGGCAAATGTGTGCGCAGCATAAATAGAAACAATTGTCAATGAATATTATTTTAGGACATATGCGTTTATCGGTTAACCCTCTTAGTTCCAACTGCTAGAACTCAACATGAAAATTCTAGCTATTTCCATTACTTGTAGTATCTTTTTTCTTAATTTCTGTTCTCTTTGAAGATGAATTTAGTTACGATAAACATTAACAATTTTTCAGATAAGCAACTGTAGGGATTTTGTCAATATAAAAAATGCCAGGAAATCAAAGACAACTTCATGCATCTATCTACTTCATGCCGTGCAGGTTATGTGATAATAGTGTGGGTACTGGAAAGAGTTTTGCTCCTGGGGCAACTTTTACTGTGTCCTCTTAAATCTCTTTAATGTTTTGTCAGATTGTACTGTAACTGTAGTTCAAATAAAGTTTGTATGTGCTATTTCTATCTGTAAGCATATATCTGTTCTCAGAAAAAAATGTAATGATAATAGATCCACGAAATATTGTCTCTCTATCTGTGTTAACGGCTATATAATTGTACCTACAATGTGTGAATGCATTATACCGTTGTTTGTAAGAGAGCGCCAAACTCTCCTGGTACATCTGACTTCAGCTCTACGAAATATTGTCATATGACAATTATGTCAGTGGTCACTTCAATCGAGCGGCAACATGCCTTAAGCAGTTCATAATGTATTCATCTTGGTCATAAAATAAATATAACATATTAAAGATACCGTTACTAAGCAACCACATAGTTTCAAAGGCACATTTTGATATTTCCCTTTACTGATTGGTGTAAGACATATTACCCTTCAAATCTACCATATGAAGTTATGGTCAAGAACGATGCTGTAAACGCAGTTAATGCTTTGAAAACATTTAGGTTATGAATTATGCCGAGTCATTTTTTCTTACTGAAAGAAATGAATTAGAATTATACATGTACCTATCAGAACTGATGGATTCTACCAGAGATTCTTACTTTTTGACCAGGATTGTCAAAACGACTTTCGCTGATTTTCTCTCCGAGATCAAAACTGTGGGGTCTTTGATTAATGTCTTTCTTAGAATTATGATGGTCACTTTGAAGGGCAATATCACTTTAATACAGGTTTGACTATACACGTACACATAATGTATAAAAGTTACCCGTACGATAAAGGGAAAACTTGTCAATATATTTGAATTTCTATTTCATAGTTGTTCGTTGGATTATCAAAGACATTCAGTACATTTAAGCAATGAAAACGATGCCTTTAGATTCAAAACTTCAAATATAGATGTCTCTGTTTTACACTGTACCACAAAACAAAACTATCAATGTATCACTATTATCCAATGAAAATCAATTCGTTCACGTGGCATCTGTGACATAATAAAGTTGATGTGTGTGAAAAACTATACTTAACATTAGGGCTGTAACGAATACACTAAGGGGCGAATACGATACGTATCACGAATACAGGGTGACGAATACGAATATTTATTCATGAATATGAATGCTATACTAAAATCATTGAACAAGTGGACATTATATTGCTTTTGCCAACGATATATTACAGTCTGCTGACTAGATAATACTACTTTCTTTGTACTCAAAAACACTGTGAAATTATATACTGAAATAATACTGTTCAAACGTAAAAAAACACTGAGTAAACATGTAACTTAAAGAGCTCTGGGTTCAAATGACTAGAACTGTTTAGTAAAAAATGACTAGACACGACTATAGAGTAAAGAGGATCTACGATTTCAATGGTTTCCTCGATGCTAGACATGTTGTTGATGTAGACGGTTTTTGGGTGTCGTAAAATGGGAATTTCCAGTTGTTGAAATCAAATTTTAATTGAATGTGAAGTTTAAATGAATTCAATCAGTTTAAAACCCAGAAAGTTATGAAAATCATTTATTCAATTGTAAACTAACATCAAATATCGGCCCGACGACTTCTTAAATAAATGTCATGAAAATATCTGTCATTTGTTGTGGGTGGGGTATTACGACGAAATAGTGCAAAATGCGCTATGAAACGGAAACGTTTTCAGTAGATTTCATCTGTTTTAGGTAAATTCAAATGATTTTAGTTTAAATCATGCAATTTTTATCTATATTCGTAA
This sequence comes from Saxidomus purpurata, assembly GCA_022818135.1. NCBI lineage: Eukaryota > Metazoa > Mollusca > Bivalvia > Venerida > Veneridae > Saxidomus > Saxidomus purpurata. Next base: position 15,613,066 of record JAFMSR010000018.1, read on the forward strand.
ATATTCGGTTCGGCACATGGCGAATAACGAATACAATTCGGACAAAACTGTATTCGACTAAATCGAATATTCGAATGTATCGTTACAGCCCTACTTAACATGTAAAGCATTATGTTTTCTAAACATGCGTGATGCAAACTACAACTTTGCCAGGTCACCAGTTACTGAAATATTGTTTTACTAATAAATATCTAAATGATTTGTTCTAAAGCCAGTCTACTATCCAGTGCCGATTTCATAATAAACTACCCCAGTAAACAACGCAAAATCATATAAAATAGACTGGAAATAGTGCATGAAATATTGCATATAGAAGAAACATAAATTTTATCAGACTAGTATCTAGTCTAACTACCAATTTGCTTTAACGATTTAAAAGATCTACATTTGAAATGCATTTGCTTTTGCGTGACACATAACATTTTTCATATAATATTATACTGGCATAGATATAAGAATCTATAAAATGCAAAACATTTTAATGTGCGTGACACAAGCTGCAAGTCAGCTTTCACAATTTACCACATACATTTGAAATTGATTTGCTTAGAGTCGTTCAACCTTATGTATATCTTATGAATGAATAATAAAAATGGACTTTGGGAGGTCGATTTCATGTCATTTTAGCGTAAATGATGGGTAAGTTTGAACTGGAAGCGAATTTAAGGAATGAATAAGTTCTGAATGATAAAGGCGTTTATTAATATCTGAAAGTGAGTTGAATCTCCCTTGACGTTGTTGTGCAAATGTCTACGTCACTGGTTTGTCCTATGTTAATATTTCTGAGAATTTAACCAAAAAAGCTTATTTTCATAAAATAAGATCATTGGTTAGATGCAGATATAACGATGTTAATGATATTAAGCGAATTGTTTCAAGAAGACCACAATAAAAATAAAATCTGTATAAAGTTATGATAAATATGCGACACTTATTTTGCTACTTGTCAAAACAAACGACATCGTAAAAAATCTAAGCAAGACTGGACGATACAAGTAAAAGGGAACTGTGCCAAAGTCGTATCGAACCTTGACAGGTAAAAAAAGTTTAAAGATAATTAGTTACAATGTATTTAAATATGTGTGGAAATGCTGCTATTCTAGGAAATGACAATAAGTCATAATACATGTACATGTACTAGGTGTACTTCAGCTGCTCTGAGTCGTTTTGAACAGTATTTTGAATATCTAACAATTGACACAGTCACAAAAAGCAAATCTATTTCGTTTCAAAGTGGTATTTATAGGACAGAAAGTGGCCAAACGTTTGCATGCTTTAATCAATACTTTCTCCCAGACATTGTTAAGTGACAAAATATATTTGTAATTGTCATATATTTGCACGCAAAAACAAAATATGTCTTCAGTCATATGTCATGAGAGAATAACACAGCACTAATGCAAAACTCTAAGCGATGTTGTGACCGATGAATCACAGCAATTCTATCATATAGTGTACATAAATTTATCATTTGATGTAAACAGGTGGAAGACTTAAACGTGTTTAAGTTCTTTTTTCTATCTTGATAACATAGAAATAAATTCTCGCGCTTTCAGTTATTTCCACGCAGACAATAACGTGCCTTGGCAATATGCCATTAAATCGTTTAATTTTCTTAAAAGATTATTTCATGCTTTTCATTGAAATACTGAAATATATCAGTGAAATGAAATTGATATTTCACTGCTTTAAAGCAGTGAAACTATCAAAATCTTCCACTCAGACAAACGTCAAAAAGTATACCGAACTTAACGAATGCTGGAAACCAACGGACGATGACGTCGTTAAAATGACGACACGTGTGCTTTGTTTTCTGATGACGTTTCCCGCGGTTTTCGACATTTTATTGAAACAAACTCAACAACATTAGAGCTTTAAACATAAAATAAACAGAAAAATTGCTGATATCGATTTAATATCAGATGAATTTCACTCGTGCCCACTCTGTGAAATCATAACGCGAAATTAACGATTATCCTCTATCATCTTTACAAGCAAATTTTAAAAAAATGTATTCCCCTCTGAACTTAATATTTAGGAGAAACATATGATTATGATATGACAGTCATTATGTTATTATATGTGTCGAATTTAATTCGTACTACAAATTTGAGAGAAAAAGAGTTTTAAAGTTTCTATATGGAATATAGTAAAAACAGAATGACCAAATTCAGTCCTCATCCCCGTTTTAAGTGAGCTCCTTCATACATTGATTATTACATTGAAATAAGATTAATAGAAATTGAATTTTGAATTTTCTATTGAATGTATAGGATGAACATGCTCAAAAGGTTTTACTTCTAGTGCTCCTGTTACAATCAAACTTAAACTTGCTTTTATCAAATTTTACTCAAATACTCCAAATGCTCCGGATGGACGGACAGATGGACAAGGCCAAAAGTATATACCCCTGTATACTAAATATCGATTGCTTCTATCCCAAAGTCTAAATCGTCCATGACAAACAAATGTCTGCACACTTGCGCCCTGCTCTTCAGTCTTATCCATGAATCTTTAAGGAAAAATTGAAACATGGACTATTTTTATTCTTTTCAACGATATTTGTTAACATGAATATAAGTTTTCTTATTTTCGTTATAATTTACATTTCGTCGGTCTTATATATGTTCACACACACCTTTTCTCTAGTTCTCTATTTCAAGCTATCTCTAATTCTGTCCTATTAAAGACTTACAAAATTAGAGACATAAGAGTATAATTATAACGCTGTGTTTTGACAGTCATTATCATAATTGTACTTTCTGGTCCTGCAGATACTGACTATAACGGCTTGGCTATTTTAGGTAGTATCAGGCAAACAGATGTGGAAGCTTCAACAGTTTAAGCACACGGGATGTTAATTCACACAAAACTGAAGTAAAAGGAAGATATTAATTCCATGTAATGATCATTTATTAAAGTTCTACGATCACTTTAATAATAATAATAATAATAATGATAATAATAATAATAATAATAATAAATAATGATAATAATGATAATGATAATAAATTCTTTATTTTGAGAAGGTAACTTTGACTTTGCTCGGATGTGATAATGAATTTACTGATAGACTAATGATATTACTGTTAATTCCTCCAACATTGAATAGCATTTAAAATAACTTGGGGAAACATCCGTCGCTGTCCCTTAGACGTGTCATACGCTACCAATAAAACAAAATAAAACAATTTCTAGAATTTTAAAGCTCTTTCACTTTTTTGAATAACCTCAGATTCCCGTAAACGCTATTTAAATTTGAGCTGGAAATGTTACAAATAAGGTTATTACGAAAATATTGATTATGTCTCTGACATCATTGTTTGTAAATCTCTATGCAATCGGTTATGCATCAGATCATAATTATTCCAGAGATCGTCTAAATGTGTTTATGCCAATCCTGTTGACTGTAACAGGTTAAAAAAAGACAAATGGATACTGAGTCCGATGTAATATGAATTTATTGTATTTACAATGCAATCAGGTATTTGCAATTTCAAAGTCTGCTTAATATACATTCAATTTTTGTACCTGACATATGTGAATATCAATTAAAACTAAGAAAGATTATTTCGAAAATCACAAATTCGAGCCATAATTTTATCATTTAGTATAGCCTTATGTATTACAATGGTGATGATTTTATTATGTAAGAGACCTTTTAACTATTGAAGTCGAACGTTTATTCGAAAATGAAGAAAAACCTTGATATCTATAGCAATTACGTGCTCTATAATTTTGATTCATTTTAATATGTAGAGTTTCGTCAAAACTGGATTAATCATGAGATAGTAATAAACACTTTAATTCGTTTTAGTCGTTTAAAACATTTTTAAAAGAAATCTTATAATTCTTAAGTGATTGGGCATCGCATTGAAACCTTCGCATATTAAGCTTTCAATTGAACTATAAATTCATTTATTGTCCTCTAAAGATGATAAGACATGTCGATATTACATGTGATGCCACTGTTTCAAACCGATTTTTCGATATGTCGCTTTACTGAAAAAAAATCATGCATGGTGAAACATAAATAAAACTATAAAACATAACACCAGAAATCAACACAATTCCGGCATTTCTATCAAAGGTCAAATTTATTTCCACAAGACAAGAACATGTATACATACCCTTGTAAAAATCGGTTAACTTAGAGACAAACTATTACTTTATCATCTGCACGCAAAGAACAAAATACGACTACAATCACAATCCTACTAAGTTAAGCAATATGAACGACTTTTCACAATATAATCTTACAGCAGCCAAGCACTAAGCATTACATCAACTGTGTACATGAAAGTCAATATTTAATTAAACAGAAAGAATGAAATGAAAAGTCAACAAACATATACAGATTGCTTTCTTTTCCTTTTTTTGTTTAACTTTGAAATCATTGACCATTCTCGTCCTTGGAGTTATATACATGTACATCCCGTAATAATTATAAGCGCCTCACCAATTTGTGAGCAAATCGTTTTAATTTGAAAATTCATTCCTAAAATCGATTACAATCTGAACAGCTTTTAGTATAAACGATTACTAATGAACAGGCATTGTGCTCTATTTTAGCTCTAATTGAAGTTTTCTGTTTCCGTTCCCTAGGGTCGCAAGCTGCAAATAGAGATTTGCACAGCTCTTTAGCTGTATCACGCATATGTACGTAAAGACCCTTGATTCCTGTAAGACAATTTAAAAAGAATAGTTTAAACTTGAGATTTTTCTCAATGTTCAGATATTTGCCTTTCACGTGAACATATACGATTATAAATTGTTCGTTTACCACTGATTTTGTTTAATTTGTTCACGTACGAATGACTTATGAAGTCAGCACAAGTCTTCTATGGAAGGTGAAGAGTCTTCGTTCTGTATGTGTGGTGCATCTTTATCCTGCTCATCGTTGTTTAATATGTTTCTGTCTTGGCTGTTTCAAAATTAACCCCTTGAGGAAATTTCGTAAATTATATTTCAACTTTATGTATTCGTACTGTTAATCAGCAGGACAATCGTATCAAGACAAATGTATTGCAATTAATGGAATTGAAATGTCACGCTGGAGAATTACCTAAAAAGTTATAAATTGATTTATATAGGTTATCTATTATCTATGTTTTTTATCACGAAAGAACATTTTGCTTTGATTTGCTGATATGTATGTACATGTATATACATTGGACTTCTTTAATAGACACCTTTCGGCACTTTATCCATTTCATGCATTCAATGTGTTATCGTTATTGGGAGTATTGTGTTCACATAGATTGCGTGCTACCGAATCCGTAACAGTTACAATATACGTGTTGGAACTAGTCAGATATTCTTTTTGATGCATAAACAAGTACTTCATTATTTTGTACAAAACGCCAGTAGTGTAATTTCATATCTCATTAATTCACAATTTGTAAAAGCATATTTCAGGATTTCAAATTTTCAGTTTTATGAATTGATAACGTTGTCTGACATGAAAATCTGAATTTCTCACACATAAGTTAAAACAAAAATTTAATGCAATATTAATCAGTTTTAGACCCAGTTATTCAGATGAGTTCTGTGCGAAAGCGATAGTTAGTCGAGACCACGTTCACTGTAAACCTAACACTTTGAAGTTGATCTATACCATTATAAAACACACATTCTTGTGGAATTTATTTCTTATTCTATTCATATCTTTTCTTCATCATTTGTTACACTGGACATTTATTTCTTGGATAAGTCGAACTATTCTTTATGTTCAATTTCCCTAAATACTGATTGTGTTTTCTTCTCAATGGACCTTCAAGTTTAAACATCAATTCCATGTAAACATAGGCTTCTTTATAATCTTTGATGTGTTCCACCTGTTCTAATATGCCGCCTTCATTAGCAAAGCGGTGGATATCAGCTCTTGGTTTAAAGTAATTGGTTATCTCAAATTACACAAAACAGTTGCCCAAAGCTAGTGCTAACCTTTTCAACGAGCTTGTTAAAATTCCTTAGCTCTCCGCTTACGTGTTACATTTAACAGACACCTTTTGATCTAATTTGCTGATATATATTCTTCTGTACTTTGAATACATTCCTTTTGGCAACGTTATCCATTAAAATAATGGTTTCATAAGATAATGGTCAGCATCTGTAGGGCTTTTCGATATGCGTAGGAAATATGACGACAAAATCCTTATTAAGACTCCGTCTTAGTCAGATTAGCCAGTCGTCCTTCACTGTTGCAAGAAAAAGTATAGGGTTACGTTAAAAAAGCCGGAACAATTTCATAATTCGGTATTTCATGTTTTGCATTTGCAACTGCATATTTCACGATCGATTTCAAAATTAAGAAATCACGACTTGATGATGTTCTCATCAATGAAGAGACCCATCACTTGGGATACATTTGAACTAAAATGAAATTATGTAAATTTTAGTAACTGTGGAACCCGTTAAACACTTAGTTCTTATTGCAAACTGATGGTAGTAAAATGTATTTTCGGAATTCCAAAGTTTTCTCTTTCAACATTTGTGACAGCGGACAGTGGACATTTTTTTTCTTGGATAAGTCGAATACTAGTTACGATAAGATTTCCTTTCTTTGTGTCTGTTTCAGTTTCAGAAACACTGGCGCTGTTTTCTTGTCCGTGCATATTTGAGATTTCTCCTTCATGTTTGACATATTTAACACCCATTTCGTGTATCAATATGCTCTTTTGATGTTTTCATATTTGTCACCTTCACTGGCAAAATAGATAACTTTATGTATCGTTATCCCACGAGGAAAATAATGATAATTCAGGAACTTCCGACATGACCAGTCTAAGTTGCACTATTTTATACCATCGCTATTCACTTGTAGAAAGCTGAATTATTGTCCTTTGTCATTCAAGAAAACTGGATGCATCCAGATAATACGGCGCAAATATAATTTATTAAAAAACCTTATCATTAAAATCTCATTTGCATCCTTGTTTGCAATATGAACATCTTTTCGTATAAACGATGTAATTGTCCTACATACGTTATTATCTTATAATGTATGATAGAATATCTGTGTTTCTTTTCCCTAGGTCAAAATATGCTAATAAATTTGTGCACAACTCTTCAGTTCTATACACGTATATGCTTCTATTCAAAATAAAACGAAAAAGGTCATAGTGCTTTGTCTTTATGAAGATTATAATACAAATACAGGTATGATTGATTTGATGTTTTTTAAAAGTTACCATCGTTTTACATTTTCTCATTCAAAACACTTTGTTTCAAGCTTTTCATCACAAATGTATCACGTGACGACAAGTGATCTTATAAAAATGCCTTTAAATTTTAGAATTTATACTAAGTATTCGTTTTTGTATTGTTCATCGTCTAATAAACAATGACTTTGAGTTCAAATGCGCTGTCAAAACCCACTTAAACCGTAGGTTTGAGCAGTTTATAACTAACCTGCTGATTTACAATCCGTTGCTTACTAGTGTTAGACGATGAACAACGCTTAAGGGATATTATTTTAATTCTAACATGATTAATTATTAAAGTACAGATCGAAATGCATCGGACTATATTTAACACGGAAATTTACTAGTAAGTTAGAAGGCACAATTTCACATCATTTATGACGTCATAAGATTGCTATCGAAATATATGCTACTAAAATAACACTACCTCGAGGATTATAACTACATAAATCTGCTAAATCGCTGTGAACAACTATGCATGTCAGAATAAATTTAACTAATTAAGAAATTTAATCGCCCATAAATCGATATAGAGCAGATGATAAGCATTCATTTTATTGATGTGTCACATTTATTGACACCAATTACACGTAAAGGCTCTTCTTCTAACATCACCTTAATAGAGATTCTGATTTTATCAGGGATTGAACAACGCTAATCTAAAATGTATGTTTAGTTCTGTTTCTGTTCTATATTTTATGCACTGCCGTAAGCAGATATAAGAATTTTACGTCATTAAAAGGGAACGCAATAACTTGAAATTGAAATTAACATAAAGACACTGTTATAAAAATTGATGAGTAATGAGATAACGAAGATACAGTAAATATGCAAAAGATACACACTATTAGATACGCACGGTTTACAATTCTTAATTTTGAACCCCATTTCTTTCATGAATGTTTTTTTTCAATTGAAATTGTAAACATTGATTCAGTGTCATGCACATGATCATGTTTTAATATGTTTCGAAGCTGCTGTTTTTAGCTTTAACTAAGATTAAATTATAGCACCGCCTCCATGCGCCTTCATTTTGAAAAATTCAATTTTTAATATCTTCAAATTAAATACTCCGATTTAGAAATTCTTTCAACAGTGTACGTGTTCATCTTAACAAGTTCTTCGATTTAAAGTAAAACTATTTTCGGCCTTCTTTTGCCTTTAAGTCTTGAAAAATATCAAATAATAGAATGGATTTCAAATTGAGAATGACCTAAGCAATGCTAAGCAATGAGGAAAATGATAGAAATTCGACTGGTAAAGTCGACAAACTGAACATACACTTCTGTGATTAATCAGGGAATACATCACTTTTGCGAAAAATCAAAACTTAGAATAAAAGAAAACGTGTAGAGTGATTGAAAAGAAACTCAAAATCACAAAAAGTTGAATGACCTATTATTTACTTTATATTTTTATATTAACCTGTTACTGACATGAATTTTTTTTTCAAGAATGTAAAATATTTACAGGCAGATACTTACGCCTTCAAACATTTTGATACTAATTTGAATTTAAAAAGAGTAAATTTGTGTTTCAGGTTTTGGTTTATTAGAAAGTGGATCTGTCAGTGTTAAGAATGAGTTAAACATCATGGTGAAAAATGCTGTAGACGTAGTGTTTGGTGGTCTGACATACTGGATGTTTGGCTATGGTCTCAGTTTTGGTGATTCGGACTACAGTAACCCCTTCGTCGGTTGGGGTTATTTCTTTGTCAATGCCGACGACGACAAATTGGGCATTGTGTACGCTAAGTTTTTCTTCCAGGCATCGTTTGCAACTACTGCGACAACTATTGTCTCAGGTAGAGTATTAAATCCGCTTTGTTAGCCAAACCCTGAACATTAAAAGCAGAGGGTCAAAAATCGTGATATTATAGACACATCGCATTAAAACTCATATGGCTTATTGGTTGAGACATGTCACATGACGGTAATAAAAAACAGAAAAATATATACAGTAATTTTAACTTACAAAACTTGAATTTTAAAGATGTTTATGTTGTAAGTCCGTCTTTGGCGTAAATATTCACTGCCGAGGTAACGTTGAAAGTCAAGTAGGCTTGCAAATATCAATATTAAAGTCTTTTATTAATGAAGCAGTGTATTTCCGATTTAATTATTTTTAACAACATATTTTTAAAAATCGTATGGTTAATATATTTTGAGGTCATTCAATGTTGAAGCTACACTATTCCTCGGAATCTGGGGTTGTCTTCCGTTAGAAACACAATATCAATGTAACATATACTGTACTGTAATCAATTATATGCATGATGGTTGATTTAAACAGAAGTTGGGATTCATAGATGCAAAAATACAATGTATCTTGCATGAAAGATTGACCCAATAACCATATAATGTTTACAAAGGCATTGTCAAGTATAGTTCGAATATATCTTCGCCAGTTTTCCGAATGAATTCATTCGTATATGGGGATGATCTACAATTAACCGAACTGTTTTTATTACAATGGCATAGCTTGTGGTAGCATACTAAAAGAAAAACAACACGATGCTCAATCTTTACTTGACCATCCATCAAAAGTTCGTTTAATGTATATAAACAATATTCAAGATACATACAATAACATTACTCTCCGTGTTTATTAGAAAATAATAATTGTAATTTGTACGAAAAAACAAATGAAAATTTTGAATAGTTAGAGAAATGTAACAGTCCGGTTAATTCTGGCTCACCCATCGTATATACGCACTTCCGATGTTTTACGAACCTTCTTCGGAAAGGCCCACCGATGAAATATGTAAACACTGGCAGTATTTGCAGATCCATGCAAAATACTAAAGTTTGTTTAGCGGCTGCTTTTTCCCTAAGATGAAAAAGTCCAAGTATATTAGACAAATGTCCTTTCTGTGTCATTCAGGATACTATTGAGTCTCACAAATTTGCGTGGCCATTCTATCATTTGAATATTGCCATTTCTGAAGAGTAGTGTGGCTTAAATCAAAAGAAATTTGATCATATCTATGTTATTAATTTTGTAATCTTATTTTAGGTGCCATGGCAGAAAGGACAAAACTAACCTCTTATATGTTGTTTTCAATGTTCAACACAATATTATTTTGCATCCCGGCGCACTGGATATGGGCTTCAAACGGTTGGCTTTACAACCTTGGTGTTGTTGATATTGCGGGGGCTGGGCCTGTACACATTGTAGGCGGGGTAACAGGATTGGTTGCCACCTTAATTTTAAAACCACGTCATGGCCGATATGTTCGAGGTACGAGTCGGATACCTCAAATGAGCTCTCCCACAAATGCAGTTCTCGGCATGTTCATGTTATGGTGAGATTTTAACTTCTATATCAGTTTAAACGAAATGTTACACATTTTGCGAGGGAGGCAGAACAAAGGTGTTAAATTAAGATTTTCAAAGTTACTGACAACGGCTTTGTTTAGTGTTGATTTAAATGAGTTATGATTTAATTCAATTAACTTCTTTGAAGATTCCTTAAACGCGCTTCTATAATTTATATTAGAGAATGACAGAAAGGGTGTACGATAACAACCTTTTTTAGTTTCGCATTTTTGTTACTGCTTCTAAATGCAAAGCAAAGTTCGAATGCTTGCGAAATTGAAAAGCTTATGTGAAACGAGCGGTCATGTCTTTTTCTTTGGGTTGCATCAGGTATAACAATACTAAAAAGGTTTATTTTAAACTGAATCACATCACACACCTTGTGACTAAAAATAGTGTGTGCAAGATACCTTAAACTTCATTTACATATAATATTTCTAGCAATCAGTTCTATTGTTTATCAAATGATAAAGGACGTGTAATAATCAAAACTGTTGCATATATACATCTATGGAAGATGTTGACTCAAAGTCCATAATAACACCGCCATGTACTACAAAATATAGCCACTAATGACGTAAAAGAGTGCTGCAAAATTAATGGCAATAAATAACTAGGAAGAGTATTTACTAGAAACAGTATTAAGAGTATTAATAAGTACTTTTAATTATCTATTTTGATAAAGCTTTTATCTTGTAATTACAGGTGGGGATGGCTTGGATTTAACTGTGGCAGTACATTTGGTATCTCGGGACTGAAGTGGAAATTAGCAGCAAGGTTAGTGGAGTTTAATTGGAATCACCGTACATATTATATTCCGTTAATTGAAGTTACATTGTAACAAAAAACTTACATGACAAATAACGTTTCTGTTGTGAACTCCGATGTTCTGGATTTTGTAAGACCATGTTAAAAACTTTATAGATATATTTTAAAAGTAAACGGACATCAATTTAATTTCAAATAGCTTGCAATCAATTGGTAATAGTACTGGGTTCAATTTTTAAAAAAAACGGTATTCGTATCGCAAACTTAAATATATAGCATGTGTTACCAAACATGGATGAATTAAAGTATCATTTATGTCAATAATCTGCACCTAATATATTAGGTATATGTGAACAGTTAGTGAATAGTGTGTATACTTGGATTGCAATGGTCTAAATATTGCCAGGACAAATATATAGCATCAACTATCTTTTCTGCATTATTTTTTCTGATTTTACTTCCAGATCAGCTGCATCAACTCTGTGTGCATCAGTAGCTGGTGGAGTTGGAGGGTTTCTACTAAGGTAATCTATTAAAAGATAATACTAGCATTTGTCAGTACTTTTTCTGCATTTATAATTACTTCACAAAAAATCGTCATCTTTCTACATTTCTGATCTGTCCACTGCTTTTTCTTATTAAGAAGATTCAATTTTCTGTGTATAAGTTTCCTTTCTGTCTTTTTTCTGGCAAACGTTATGCTATATGGTAACTGGGGATTTCTGTATTCGTCTCATTAAAGCTGAAAGGCATCGGTTTCTTCTAGGCTAGGATACACCATGCAGTGATAATATGTGTACCTTTAACTTAGTTTAAAGCATTTGACTGTTTCTAAGGATCTATAATAATCCGCAATTATTGATTCATGAACTCAGATTAAAGCCTTTGATTATTTCTGTTAAAACTACTAATATATGCATATGTATATTTACAACATTAATACAGCTGTAGACCTGGGATAAGTATTCCAATGAACATCAACAACTTACTTAATTTATTCTTCAATTCAGCTTGATGTAATTCCATTGAAAGGAAATATTATTGTGAAGCTGCGTCCACTGATTTGGAGCAAGTTCAAGAATTTGTTCCGTATTAAACGATTAATATCGACAATTCTGTCACTACTTGTTTCATATCTGGTATCCATAAGCACTTTATCTCGTTTCTCTGCTTCTAGTTACATTGTCAAAAACAGAACATTTGATGTCACATATATGATTAATGGCTTGTTGGGTTCTCTTGTCTCTGTCACAGGTAAGATTGTGTCGATTTACTACATTTTATATGACGATTTACTTCATTTACTGTGTCAATTTACGAAGTTTAATATCTAGCACGGGTTTTTTTCTAATAACTGCATCATGTTTGATTACTTGTCTGTCACGCAAATTATAATTCGGTTCTTAGATATCCTGTGACAGGTTTTCTCCCGATATTAAAGGATAATTATTAAAAAAAAGATATCCATTTTTCTCGACTATCGACCATGCATATACGCTTTGGCACGTGTATATTTTCTTTTCTATTTGCTAAAATTGATTTATTGAATTCGATCTATTTTCTGTTTAGGAAGGTTAACATTGATATTAAGATGCCCCATAAGAAATAGCTTCACAAAAAAGAGACAATTTTGACAAAACTTCAAATAATTGAAGTAATAAGGAAGAATGGGAAGTCTTGAGGGAACAACATTGTGACACGATACATGATTAGAGACAGTGTAAAAGTGTATCAAGATTATGACTACAGCGCGTTGTAATACTTTAATACCAAACAACCTTAACTAAAACACTAATTTAATTTTTTATAGATTTGTGATGATAGCCATAACTTTATTTGCATTTGTTGTTTTTTTATTTGCTACGTATGTGGAAAAAGAAAAAACAATTAGATCTAACATTTATATATGTTATTCTGCATTGCATCAATCACCCGATATGTTAGAAATGCCGATAGATAGAACTTTTTTGGCATTCTCAGCATTTAACTCCTAAAGACAAGTTTAACGTTTATGGCAACGTTCGGTTTATTGACAGGTTGCTTTTATGCAATTTCCTTGCTTTACCTATGACTATGCTAATAACGATGTTATTAAGTTTTACAACGGATTTCAAATATTAATCTAATCCTAGTTTCACCGAAAGAGCAATTTGCTTTCCTTGTTGGTGTATTGTAATTAAATAGGATTATTGTGCAGACAATGAATTTTAAAATGAGTTTTCTCATTGACTGAAATAATCTTAAGGGTTTCTCTGCCTACTGGTGGAATATTCTATCCATGGAAAAGAAAAGACTGCATGCAATTTAGGTTAAACGGAATAAATGCATTCTGAATAGGTTGACAATAAGCTGTCAAAAATAAAATTGTTAAAAACATAGTAAGTGATCAAAAACGTCAACAAAGAGAGGTTTGATATATCTCTTGAAGTATATTATGCAATTAAATGACCGAGTGTCTAAATAATATTTCAGGTTCAAAATATGTGTGAAGTAACCTAAAATATCAATACGTTTCTATAGTTAAATGACCGTCTAGCGAGAGTCTAAATGCTGATATAATATTTCAGTTTCAAAATCTGTGTAAAGTAACCTAGTATCAATACTTTCATGTAGTTAAATAGCCGAGTGTCTAAATGCTGATATAATATTTCAGTTTCAAAATCTGTGTAAAGTAACCTAGTATCAATACTTTTATGTAGTTAAATAGCCGAGTGTCTAAATGCTGATATAATATTTCAGTTTCAAAATCTGTGTAAAGTAACCTAGTATCAATACTTTTATGTAGTTAAATAGCCGAGTGTCTAAATGCTGATATAATATTTCAGTTTCAAAATCTGTGTAAAGTAATCTAGTATCAATACTTTTATGTAGTTAAATAGCCGAGTGTCTAAATGCTGATATAATATTTCAGTTTTCAAAATCTGTGTAAAGTAACCTAGTATCAATACTTTTATGTAGTTAAATAGCCGAGTGTCTAAATGCTGATATAATATTTCAGTTTTCAAAATCTGTGTAAAGTAATCTAGTATCAATACTTTTATGTAGTTAAATAGCCGAGTGTCTAAATGCTGATATAATATTTCAGTTTCAAAATCTGTGTAAAGTAACCTAGTATCAATACTTTTATGTAGTTAAATAGCCGAGTGTCTAAATGCTGATATAATATTTCAGTTTTCAAAATCTGTGTAAAGTAACCTAGTATCAATACTTTTATGTAGTTAAATAGCCGAGTGTCTAAATGCTGATATAATATTTCAGTTTTCAAAATCTTTGTAAAGTAACATAGTATCAATACTTTTATGTAGTTAAATAGCCGAGTGTCTAAATGCTGATATAATATTTCAGTTTCAAAATCTTTGTAAAGTAACCTAGTATCAATACTTTTATGTAGTTAAATAGCCGAGTGTCTAAATGCTGATATAATATTTCAGTTTTCAAAATCTTTGTAAAGTAACCTAGTATCAATACTTTTATGTAGTTAAATAGCCGAGAGTCTAAATGCTGATATAATATTTCAGTTTCAAAATCTGTGTAAAGTAACCTAGTATCAATACTTTTATGTAGTTAAATAGCCGAGTGTCTAAATGCTGATATAATATTTCAGTTTCAAAATCTGTGTAAAGTAACCTAGTATCAATACTTTTATGTAGTTAAATAGCCGAGTGTCTAAATGCTGATATAATATTTCAGTTTTCAAAATCTTTGTAAAGTAACATAGTATCAATACTTTTCAGCTGTATGTGCCATTGTACAGCCGTGGGAGGGTCTTTTCATAGGTTTCATGGGCTCCATTATTTCAAATGCAAGTGTCGCCCTTCTTGATCGGATTAGAGTAGATGACCCTGTAGGTAAGTCTCACATCTGACAAACGTTGCTCCTATGTTTCTAACGTTAAATGATATTAAATTAATTGCTTAATAGATTGATTACTTCTTTTTTTAAAACATTTGACTAAGTTTCATAGGTACAATACAACTTTAAATTTATATAGGTTCTTATGGTTTGCAATTTTGAAAATCAATACATGTAACTGGAATGAAAGAACATATACCTGGAAGGTTTAAAAGAGATCAAACGATGCTCTAGACGGAAAGGACCTACATTTGCATGAATATTATAATGCCGCTCGTTGTGATTCCCAAAGTCAAAAGGCAGAGCGCATGATCGTAAAAGAAGACGTCAAAATTTGAGTAATTGCGGACTGATTAGATCTATAAGCATGTTGCCACCAACACATTATTTCCAATACATTTGACTCAATTTTTTAAACAGGATGTGTTGGAACCCATGCATTGTCAGGAATATGGGGAATGTTGGCTGCTGGACTCTTTATAAAGGATGACGAACTTCTGGAAGCATTGTACTTACATGGTGCCACTGCGGGGCTATTCTACGCAAGTATTTGAAACCCCTAAAGATTATTTAGTATAAATGAACAATACTGTTAATGCATCTCAATTACTGAGAACACATTCAGTGAATTCAAAAAATCAATTTCGTGGGCATTTGAGTTCGTGGATTCTATTTTCTATAGACAAAGTTAATGGCATACGGTTTTTCGTTGGGATCTGCATTTCGTGAAGCGAGCTACCGCTTTCGAAAATTAGACGTGTAGTACCGCATACACAAGTGAAATGCGAAAGAAGCACAAACTGAATTGGGCTTTCTTAAACTTATAAACGTATATAAATGAAGTGAAGCCCGTCGACTTAAAGTGGAATTAAGTTCATTGTTTTAAAGTAAAAATCCAGCTGAAATAGGTGTGTGTGAAGAAGGGTAGGGGAAATGATAGCTTTTAACCCAATGCATCTCACTTTTCCTGCTACCAGTACGAAATAATAACTTTCCAAAAATTACTTTTCCTATTTTCTTTTGACCGGGGCAGTTTTCAAAAAAAAACTGCATGCAGGATTTGCTTCCCTTCCACTGCCAAAATCAATCTGTCTTGAGAATAGATACATTAGCAGCAAATTACCTATTATAGGACTTACATGCAAAAGAAACCCCTCACTTCCTAAACATGGATTACCTGGAATAAATTATTATTCTGTACAGTAAGGAATTGGTTTTATCCGTGGAAAATTTATTTCTCAAATCAGCATACTACATTTGACACATGAATTCATTTTACACCTCGCGCATTAAGCACATCAATTATCACTCACCTTAAGCTCAATTTTATTTAGGTTATGATTGTTGTTGCTGTTTTACTGATTTATTTATTCTCGACTGTAAAACAGTTCTTACAATTTAAAATAATCGATCTCGAGACACATTCCAGATGAAGTCAATATCGAAGAGAGAGAGACAGACAGACAGACAGACAGAGACAGAGAGAGAGTGGAGGCAGTTAACCTGAATATTAATTTAAAATATATCATAATTGTGTATTTCATCGATATAAAAGTGATAGGTCTAGTCATTACACGACAATTTCAAAAATATGTTCGTTTCTTTATAATTTGGATTTTGCTTTATCAAATGCAGCATAATTTTTTTTCTTATACATGTATGCATCGATATAAATGAAGTCGTTATTACTCAACAATTTCTAAAGTGCATGTATATTCAGCACTTTATTTTACTTTTGCTTCATCACTCTCTTTCCTAAATTTCAAAACATTGCACTTGTCTGAATTTAGCATCATCTTTTGTCTTACAGGGTGGTGGATTTCGTCAGTTAGGGGTTCAGACACTGGCGGTTGTATCAATTATGGGTTGGACACTGGTCATATCTTTTATCATTCTTAAAACTATTGATATTTTATTTGGTCTGCGAGTATCTTTGGCAGAGGAAATTATTGGTGCAGATATTGTTGAACATGGAATTGGTACGTTTTTCCTGAACGTTTTTTAAAAAAATGTTCACTTATTATAATAATATAAAACTTACATTTTTGTATACTGAAACCTTTGAAGAAACTCTCTTCATTCTTTGTATCTATATGACTGAAAACAAAGAAAAAAATACATTTTCGATAAGACAACACTGAAGCTAAATTGCGTCTAAGATCTATAATGTTTACAGTTTTTATTACGCAGCGTCTTAGAACTCTCAAACGGTTTAATCCGATACAATGTCGACCACATATAAAAACAAATTGAAAGATCTTATTTTTTAATGAATAGTATACGATGTATACACTTAACTGTCATTTAGCAAACTGCGTTTTTTTATATGTTTGCGTATTTCATTCTGCTGAATAAAAATTATAAACCTTTTGTATTTAAAACATTTTTTATTTGAAACCAGTTGATGGAATCTTTTTAAAACTATGTAATTGTTTTCTTGGCCAAGGAAATAAAAGTTGTACCAGTTGTATTCTATTTTGGAAAAGGACAATGCCTATTCGGGTTTATTTTTGGTTAAAGCAAAAACGTCATAACAATTTTTGATAACGTCTGACAGAGAGAAAACTTCGTGACTGAAAACAGTAACTGTCTGTTGCCGTTTGTATAGCTTTCTCTGAAATACACTCTGAAAAATATATGCATATCGCATCGACTATTCACAACAAACTTCTACAGCAATTAAGATTTTCCACCAAAACAACACAAACTAGGTCCGTATACAATGAAAGCAGTAAATATATTTTGCTCTCACATTCTTATTTACTTACACCTTACTGTTTTGTTTTTGCACAGGTGACCTGGTTTACAACAGAAAAACTGGAACTGTGTCATCCCCACCTGAAGAACCATGTCCACAATTCGCAACAAATGGACAACAAGCGCCCATAAGCAGAACAAGTACTTTTAGAGGATCTGTCAATGGAATAACCCATTTACTAGGTCAAAGGGGACGCCGCAGAACGCTAGATGATATCAATTTAGATTTGTCAAGAGAGGCGAATAGGTTACCAGCTAGATACGAGATGACTCCCCGTATAGAGGAAGAAGGTCCAAACTCTAGTCAAAATAACAGCTGCAACAACATATCATGCCAAGAGTTATCTTCTACAGAAACAAATCAGAATGCAACGAATCATGTTTCTATTTTATCTCACGTACGTCTCAAACTTCTACAAAAGTCAGCTAAAAAGAAAATTGGCAGACTTGACCAAAACGAAAACAATGATTTTTTGGAATTTTCACATCGGAGGGCAATGACACAAGAACCTCGTCTAAGAACCTCCTCATTACAGTTTCCTAAGTCTAAGCGTCATCGTAAACTTAATAAAAGATATTCTTGCGGATCTGTAAGCGAATACGAGTCTTCCTTTAGCGGAAACGGCTCTTTGTCTGATGGACTTCCCAGTACAAATACTATATCTTTTGAACTCGCCGACAATGAATCTAATCATAGTTTTGACAACGGTGTCCAGAAGTGTACTATTTCAAATGAGATCACACATTTTTAGATACTGACAGAGTTTATTTACTTTTACTGATATACATGATGTAACGTACAGCATGTTGCATGACGAGTCGTGCAGAAAATTTCCAGGTAGTGGTTTTAGAATATGTATGCAAATGTACATTGTTTATCGTAACATATTGGTATACGAATATGTATGAAAATATATGGTTACATGTTTGTGTATGTGTGTGTACCATAATATAGATGGTTACATATATGTTTGCAAATATGTATGACAATATAAAGGGGTTCATATTGAGAGAAATATGTATGAAAATATGGAAGGCTACAACTGTGTATTGAATTATAGTTGGCTACATATGGGTAAACAAATGTGTATGAAATCATAGACTGTTCACTATCGGTGTGCGAATGTGTAAGAAAAAATAGAGTTATATTGTGATACTTGAATATGCATTTGTAAATTAAATCAGATTGTTAAACGTCGTACTTGAATGCTGTTATACAGTGCCCTGATATAATACTTGTATGTGTAGGAAATAGTGTTTGCCTCGTATCCACAGCGGTAGAGAAAACAACAACAAAATCTCGTTCCATCCAACAATAATTTGGGGGAATCAATATCTCTTGAAATAGCTTTAGATCCTCACAATTCCTATACTTGACCAATCATTTCTATGGAGAAATTCGTGAAGTTTGCTATGCATATAAAATTTGGTGGTCGTGTTTTTGACAAATCTAGATCATTAAAACAAAATCATGGAGATTAATATAAAACTCATTCCTGTGAATTTGAAAATGTGACCAATTGTTATCCTATATAAGTACATGCTAAACTTATGACCCTTAGGCCGAGGCCAATTTCGACTCAAGGGACATGATTTGAAGACGAAAGACCGATAACCTTACAAACCAAATATTTAAGCTCTTGCTCATGCAATTTTGGACAGGATTTTCAAAGATTGTCCTAGGTAAGTTTATGTAAAAAAAGTGACTTCCTGAACGAGGATTAGCCTCAGAGACATTATTTGAACAAACTTTGAAGAGGAGCACTCGAAATGTCACATACCAAATAGCTAAGCTTGGCCCTGCTGTTCTTGACAAAATGATTGTCCTATATGAATCCCCATATGCAGAGTTGTGAAATACAATGCTGCATACCAAATATCTACTATTAGTATTTTAGTAAGTTTTATATGCAGCATTTTGAATAGATGTTAGAGAGCTCAATGCAATGATGTTTGGCGAAATTCCATACAGCGGTCCGTGAGAACGGACAGACAAATTGCAAGCAATCCTAAAATCCCACTATGAGTATAATATAACGTCCTCAAAACAGATGGTAACATTATCTGATCTTAATTGTGTTAATCAGTGAAACACGTTAATTAGTGAGACCTAGCTATATATGAAGAATCTGTTTTCACAATTGCCTTCCAAAGACGATGATTGATTAGATAGGTCCAATGAACTTGTGAGATCCAATTTTTTGCGGACTGCGTGAACGATACCTCAGTCGTACTGTAATATCTGAATGTAAAATATGATCATGTATGATATGTCTCTGTATGAATTTGTACACAGTACGCACGCTGGCAGGCATCTCCGTCGGCGGAGCATTCTCTTTGTGCAAGAGGCTACATTCAGACGATCTTTTTACTCGCATACCGGGTGTAAAATTTTGGATTTTAAGCAATACCTAACCGCAGGCTTTCAAGTGTTTCTATTAAGTTGATACAAGGACTGTTATTTTCTATCTACTGCGCTAACAAACGTCTGTTCATTTTGATAAAATATTGTAGTAACTTGTTGCAACTCGGATTCATTTACAAAGAGGTTGATTACTTAGTCTTCATTATGGTCAAGTTGTTCTGTCTTTAAAACAACACAACATATCGATATGCACTGAAGATATGCAATTAAGTTTGAAAGGAAATGCAAACATACAAGTTTCCTAATGAAAAACTTTGTAAGGACAAAAAAGAAAGGGCTCTAATCGTTATGGGACTGAACCTTAGATGCCAAGTCAAAGATATTGAAATAGCAAGACGCACTCACTAGCCATGAAATGCACCACATGGAAGCTTGTAAAGTTCATAAAGCAGTGTGTCATTAAAATTTACAGTCATTATACAGAGTTTGGTGTCATTTTCGTCATCTGACATTCTCATTAGTGCCCAGAATTTTCAAAATTGTCTGTGCTAAGAGCTGTTTGTTAATGAAGCATGAATAATTTGTACCATTGCGATGCAATTTCGGAACAAAAAAGAAAGATCAGATCGCAAATCAGTATTGGCTAAGTGTCACTACGGTCATAACACTGGAGGATGCATTATGTGATTAGTGTTGATTGACAGACAAGATACTAAAACAGGTCTTCAAAGGTTTAATTGGCTGAAACAAACAAAAAATATTGTGGCTGATTTACTCGTTCACATATTACTAGGTACTTGTTACTTACGCTCATTAATTAAAAATGCGCATGAACGTGCCAATAGCGGCAATTACATTAGAATGTTTTAAAATAAGTATAGGATATTATCTCGTTCACTCAGTCTCAATGTTATGGGTTCGGATTCAATCTCGGTCAAGACCGCATTACATAATATTAGTCTGCATGTAGTCTAATTATTGCCTGTTTTAATATTTATCTCGAAATAATCTGAACGTTCTGACAACAGAATTGGAAAAGACTTAACTTAACAAGCTGACAATTTTCAAATATCTATTTTGTCAAATTTCAATTTCTGCTCTATGGCTTGGCATTTTTGTTCTGAAACAAATACTAGAAAAATGGAAAAATACAAGAAAGAGCTCTGAGATTTGTGTATGATTATTACTCCTCTTCTTGCAATGAACGTTTAAGTAGAATTGCATATTAGACGAATGCGGTCTATGGCTACAGAAACTTTTAAAATATTGAATGGTTTAGCACTACAGGTTTTGACTGACTTGGTTAGGAAAAGAATTCATCTATAAAATTTCGTTATTCTAGTATTTTAGAAGTACCACGTGTCAAATCTACAACAATTTTTAAACATGCTCAGATATGCTGCTCCTGTACTCTGGAACTCCTTTCTTCCAGAGAATTTTAGGTCTGCTCTCAGTTTTAATCAATTTAGGCAAAGAATGTCCACTTGGACAGATAAAAAATTGCTTACGTATTGCTTGCAACAAGTGCAGCAGTTCAGTCAGCCAGTATTGTTGATGTTTTGATGTTAAATCGTATACAGCAATAGGTATTGTTCCTTTTAAAATGTATCCAGTATCTTTAAAGATGTTTGCTAGATTTTTTAGAACAATGTGAAAACTGTCCATAGCGGGAAAGCGTTTTCGCCCTATAGGTAATGCGTATAACATGTGTAAAGCATGTCAGTAGGTAACAAGTTCAAAAATCCTATTTTCCCAACATTTTTCTACACATACCATCAACTAGTCAAAAGTGAAGCACTTCCGGAAGTTGCTAACTGGAGACTGCCATGTTTACTGGTGCATTGTGGACAAAAATAACACCTCGATGAATGTGCGTTATGCAGCGGAATGGTTAAAACAAATAACGATTAAAAGTCTACCGAGGTGTTATCGTTTGCACATATTTAGTTCGCAAAAATAAGAAAAGTATTCATAACACCTAAATTCAAGAGAATTACCGCAAACACTTGCAAGTACAAATAAAAGTGACTTCAAGAACTCATCAATGATTTCCGTTATACATATTTCTGTAATGACGTCACAAATGTCTGACAATTCGTCCAAATAATTCCGATGCGAAACATAAATACGGATTGACCAAGTTTCGTTAGTAATTGTATAATGCATTTGTTAATCTCAAACACAGCAGTAAGGATTAAGTTTCATGTGTTTGTCAGGCTGTTTTCTTTTCATGTTGTGTGCACATGCATATAATTACCCTGACCTTATGCTTGACAGACTTGAATAAAAAAGTACCATCATACACGAAGTTTTATTGAGTGATCATTTAAAATATTTCAGACTGTTATAAACGATGGAATTTACATTCAAAGCTGTTTTGGAAGACTATTCAGAATTTAAAGGAAGGAAGAATGTTTCTGCTTAAACATTATCACGTAAAACAGAAAAGTATATCAAGATAGGATTATCGATAAATGGAGACAACTAAAGAAAGCATGCAATCAAAACTGTAAGTTGATCTAATATTCAATAAAACATATCCAGGGATTGGCCTATTTAACCTGTGATTGAAATACTTAAGTTATGTCCGAGGTCTAACATGCCAAATGGATACCTACATTCATGTCCGGGGTTTAGCACTGAACATTGATAGGGCCTTGAATTGTCTCTTTAAAATGCTTAGGGTCAAAGTTTCATTGGATCAGACAGTCTTGTTTAGAAGGTCTTGAAGCTATTTCGGATCCATGGTCTAGTGGTAACTTGCTTGACTGGTAATCCAGGGATCGCTTGTACGGTCCCGGCTCCTCCGCCATTATAACTAATAGTCTTTCGATGAGATCTTAAACCGAAAGTATGTGCTATTTGACAAAGGCCCCTAAAAGAGGTAAGTTATTTTAGGTTTCGATATGTAAATGAAAATCATTTCTGAAAATGAATCGATCAAATGAAATGTCGCAACATGTAATATCAGGCGCTTGGATTCTCTAAAACCCGCAAATAGCAATTTTAGCGAGAATAGGATCTCGGAATTAAAGTTACTGAAAAATTAAATGGATGAAAGGCATAAAATAACATATGTGAATGTAAAAAACAGCAGTTTTGACCGAGTTGAAACATAATTATGTTATACGGGCGAAAGCTCAAAGGGCGCTTAGCGCCTTTTGAGCGAAGCCGGACTATAGGTAAAGTATTTAATTGAATGCAGAGATCCCACATCCACAATATTTACCTCCCTTGTTCTGAATTGGCAGCCATTTTGAATAGCAAAACTGATGAAGCATTAATAGGATTTTATCTCAATTATGTGATAATTAAAAAATACCAAGAGAATTATTGTGTGACAACCACATTTTACTGAACCTGCTGAGTCATGACCAAACAAAATCGATAACAGTTACGCATATTACGAAAAAAAGAAATAGCTAGGAATAAGACAAAAGTTGCATCAAGAAAAAAAAATACAAACTATTGAGCCATACATATTGAAGTAGACACGATCAAATTTGATTTATTGTTAACGTTTTCCCCGATACGTTCCAAGACGGCGGACGGGCGGTTGCAGTCGTTCTCGATTTCGGATATCCACGAATATTGTCCATCGATGCTAAAATCTCGCATAAAGTCTCGCAGTCTGCGAGAAAAAGGTTGAACTTGTACAGGAAAATACGAGAGTTGCCAATCCATGTGTATATAGGTCCGTGTCATACCTTCAACTTTTATTTCATGGTTATCTATTTTATAATACGTATATCCTTACAACTCATGTAAATAATCAATTCTGAAAAATTATCGATCAAATAAAATGACGTACAATGTCATTTCACGCGATGGGATTGTGTGTATAGGTCCGGGGATTGTCTAAAAGCCGTAAGTAGCTATTTCGCGAAAATAGGATATCGGTACGAAAGTTACAGAGGAATAAAATGGATAAAGAAACATATGATAAAATGTGTGTAACAACTATAACAGGAGTTTTGATCGAGTTGAAACATAATCATTTTGTGTAGAAAGAAAAAAGCGCACACTTAGACAGTCTGTTTCATACTGATAGAGGTAAGTGTTACGGGAATATTGTAAACACAGTTTGAAGCTACCTTCCATATACCTACGAGCTATTTAATATGCTTTAGCCCGATATAAGCATTGCCTATTTTCATTTGGGCAAAGCCCGACTATAGGTAAATGTACATACGAGTATTTAATTGAATACTGAAAACTATTACAATAACTGATATATACCCATGTCAAATCAGAAAGTTTCGATTTCACGAAAATATGATAACATACAAGTTACGCTGCACTGTCTATTAAGACTTCAGCTGACTATTTCTTTTTTAATTCTAAAACATTTATTTTACAGTTATCTATACTGCAATACGTATGTCCCTTCTAATTCATTCTAACTTGTGTAAATGAAAATCATTTCTGAAAATTAATCGATCAAAAGAAATGACATAACATGTTATATCAGGCGCTTGGATACTCTAAACCCGCAAATAGCTTTTTGCACGAAAATAGGATTTCGGAATTAAAGTTACTGAGAAATAAGACAGTTGGGGGGTTTCAAGTCGCCCTCTCATATCGCTAGTAAACTACCAGACACTCTTCCGTCGTGTTATACCAGTACTGGGATCTAACGACGTATTTATACAGCTACAGATACAGATAAAATGGGTAAAGGGTATATAAAAGTAAAGGTAAAGTGTTTGTTTATTATAGTGTCACTCCTATTTAAAGGGCCAGCCATTTCTGACTTATGAGACACCTTTTTAAGCACATGTAATAATATGTGTGTAACAATTTTCGAACTATTACAGGAGTCTTGACCGAGTTGAAACATACTTGTATGGTATATAGGAAGAAAATGCGGGCGCTTAGACATTCTGTTGCATACAAAGAGAGGTAACTCGTACGAGAACAGCGCACACAAATGTTGAGGTTATCTCCCGTACACTTAATTTTCATATTATTATAGAAAGAAAAATGTGCGCACCTAGACATTTTGTTGCATACTAAGAAAGGTAACTCGTACAAGAATATCGCACATAAATGTTTAAGTTAGCTCCCATCCATCAATGTTTTATCTAGTTATGCTTCGTCCGATAAAGGTTTTGCCTATTTTCATATTACTTGCGAAAGTTCGAAGAGCGCGAAACCCGACTATAGGTATACGTACGAGCAGGATTTATTATATTAACATGTATACGATCCCTGGTACGAGTAATTAATTGAATACTGAAATCTATTTGCCAAACGTACGAGTAATAAATTGAATACTGAAATCAATTGCCGACATGAAATATATCTTATCTTATTCGTTTTTTTCACCGTTTGATTGTTTATCAGTCCCAACCGACCCTGTGACTTCTTCCTTAAATACCAATAGACCCCTTGGTTCTTTTACATGCCCGGTGTATAGCACCGATACACCCGAGACTACCTTTGCGTTTCTAACCTGAATATACTGGAAAGCGTTCCTGAAATTTCCAGTGCCCCGGTCGGGATTCTAACCGGGGACCTCCGGATTTGGTAGTCCAGAACATTAACCACTCGACCACACCACCAGTTTCTTATCTTACTTAGCCGGAGATATATGGCTTAGATTTAGTGGTATGATACCAAGGTTGTTTAAAACTCATAATTGCAAAATATCACGGCGCATTTCAAGGGACACAACTCCAGACCCCCAACCGGCAAAGTAAGTCGTGGCATCTTTTTATTGAAATATCGGGAAAATCTTCGTTACAATTGAATAATATTCAGTGATTTTGAAAAGTATGGTAACTTCCTAATAATTTTAATGTGAAAATCTGTTGCAGAATAAAATAATTTGCTTTTTAAGTCTCCTTGTTACTTTTCAAATTTTGACGTGGCAGTGGGTGGGGTAAAAAGTACCGAAGTCTTGGGCGGAAAATCTATAAACCAGTACAAAAAGTAGTGAAATATACATCCAAATACTGTGAATTTCAATAAAATGTGAATTTCAATAAATCTTTCCTTTTGAGCAACTTCATGGTTCAAAGTTTAGAGTTTGTTGGTATTGCATTTGCAATCACATTTTCTTGTATTCTCACTATTTCCACTTCGAAGGCAAACCGATTTAACAGGTCGACATTGTACAGCTGTCCGCATCTACGTCTCACTTTGATGTGCAAATAGCTGGGAACACATACCACAGGAAGTTGATATTTTGTCCAAAAAATAAAAATGATCAATGTATCTTGCGAAAAAAATCACCCCTCTATATATATATAAACACAAGGAATGCAATGCCTTCCGTACCCCACCCACTTCTCCCATACAAGAACATTTTTTGTAACAAACTGACAACTGGGTTTTCTGGTCTAGACAGTTAAAGTGTTTAAAATTATCACAGAATCTGTCCTTACTTTTAATTTATCGTTGTTTTAACTACTCAAAAAGCATCTCTTTCGCGAAATTTTCCAACACGTCGACTCCATGTGCTGACGTCAGAGCTTTTCTCGTGCGGAGCGAAGGTAACTAGTGTACATTCAGTGTACCGTTCCAGTTCGTACAAGCACGCTTAACGAGAATGACATAGGAAGAAACAATTTCTGCCTTCAGAAGGACACAGTTTTGTTTTGACCAGGTCGTGTGATACAAGTAAAATTTAAACACTGAAGTAAATACTCTGAAATGTGTCCAAACCCAAATAAAGACTTCAATTATATTCGGTTCAATTCGCACCGTTTGTAAGAGTTACCCCGCTTGATTTGGTTTTCCTATTTTGTTGTAGTAAGTATAAATTAACTAAACCTATAAAATAACAAAATATTTCCATTTTTTATCATTAAAAAATAATAAGAGAACACTGCAAACATACAACAAATTTTCAAAAGAATAATATTTAATAAAAATATGTTACTTTCGCTCCGGAGGAGAAAAGCTCCTACGTCAGCACATGGAGTCGACGTGTTGGAAAATTTCGCGAAAGAGATGCTTTTTCAGTAGTTAAAACAACGATAAATTAAAAGTAAGGGCATATTCTGTGATAATTTTAAACACTTTAACTGTCTAGACCAGAAAACCCAGTTGTCAGTTTGTTACAAAAAATGTTCTTGTATGGGAGAAGTGGGTGGGGTACGGAAGGCATTGCATTCCTTGTGTTTATATATATAGAGGGGTGATTTTTTTCGCAAGATACATTGATCATTTTTATTTTTTGGACAAAATATCAACTTCCTGTGCACATACCTAACGAAATTCTGTTGGGCACTTATAAATGCAATGAAATCCAATATTCAAATGTATTTATGATTTAATATGATAGGATCAAGTTTTAAAATGATACTAGAACTCCATTCCAAGTTACATTTACCTATTTACACACCTGTATCAATCGGTAAAATTTAAAAATAAATGTGTAAACTTGCATGTTTAGGTGTCAACATTCAGGTTTTAATAAAGTGGTGAGATTTTTCATAAAATCTTAGGTTTTCATATAAAGGCATATTCAATTCTTCATTTTAAAGAGGAAAATTGTTATTTGAACTAAGTTAATGGTGTATTTTGCACCGGTTGTACCTAATATTGAAACTACACTTTCCGCCTAGATATGGAACATATTAAAATTAGGCGTGGAGGTGTGTCAGTTATAAAATATCAGACCTGTGAGTGTGAAAGGGGTCACACTGAAACGCCAAATTAATTAGGCTAATTTCCTTGTGTGTTGACCCATGGATAATTTTACTGAATAGCAGTGGCTAGGTCAGCTGACAATTTATTTTTATACGAAGTATTGCAGACACGTTCTTGAATACACGAGAGTTTCAATGATATCAGATAGATTCAGGGTCATGTGCTTGGAAGTTTATTCAGTTAAATTTCCAATTTTTTGAGTTTGTTAGGTAGTAATTTGACTTACTATTCTCTCCTGGAAATTTTATCCACTTCTGCTATGTCTAGAAATTTTGAATACTACAGGTTCGGTTGCCTAGTCACTTCTTCACTGGTTACAGGTGTTTTGCAGAGTAGGCTCATTTGATAAAAGCTAAAGAATATAGATCTACTGTCTGTAACATTTTTTATCGTGTTTATCAAAAAGTGAGAAAGAAGATTTCCTTGGGATTTGTGTTGCAGTTTTAATAATAAAACATTGATATTCAAATTTTCAGATGAAGGTTCTTTCCACAGTACTACTTCTGTTCATAGCAAATTTCAGTGGGTACTTAGCTGATAATGATGATGCAGAGGCAAGACTTTTAGCTTCGAAGAATATCCTGAACCAGTACCTTGTTGAAGAGAAAGACCTCACAGTTGAATATAAAATATTCAATATTGGTGGCAGGTATGAATTATTGAATATTGGAACTTAACCAGTGACCACTACCTTGCTAAGTTTCTAAAACTGACTTCTGAATCCCATATTTTTTTCTCAGTCAAGGGACCTGTGTCACATCTGCAAATTCAAAGGAAGGTAGAAGACTTAATTGTGACTTTTGAATCTGTGATAGGGCTTGAGAGATTGTCCAAGTACTGAGTTGCCAGCAAGCCAAACCTGAAAATTTACTCTTTTTATTGAGCACATATATATTCGTTATCACCTAGATAGCTGGATCAAGATCTTTCTGAATATGGTTTACTTGTAAATTTCTGTATAATACACCATGTAGATTGAATAAAGCCCATATGAATGCATTTCTTTCCATTCTTGCCTATGACTCTGAGTCTCTGAAAGAGTGAAAATGGAAGTAAACAAAATTAAATATGTAGAGCTGGCCATGGTTGTATTTCTGAATGGAGAGTATCAATATTCGATATATACCACTGGTCCAAGTAGTCTAAAGAAAGATGTGCGTTTATAATGACATTGTTTATAGATATATATTGTCTTTGAAACAAGAATGATGTTTCAATCTGTCAATTGCGCCCAAATTCGAATCGTATTGCCACATGCAAGATGACTCACAACCCAAATTTGTAAGTAAGCAATGAATCTATAGGTACAATCAAAGGCACTTGTCAAGGGTATTTGGAAGCTCGTTAATTGTAATCTATCCACATCAAATTCCTGTTACATGATTGACAGAAATCTTTCAGGACTAGCGATGGCAGTAGCCATTGCCAAAAGTGGCTACACAAATATTGAATTGGCTGCACTCTCAGTACTACATAATGTATTTTGAATGCTATCAGGACAGCAGTGTGTGGTAATACAGGCTCAAAGAATAATTGGGCCATTGCTAGCCCAGACTCTTTGTTGAAATTGAAAGTCCTTTTTAAGAAAAGGTTTTGTAGTATTGTGTATTTCTGTGTTTTTCAGTACTGCTCAGAAGGTTGAGCTACGAGATGACAGCTTTCCAGAGGCCGACTTTGCTGTTGTTGCTGGAAATTTACAAGCATACTGGGAAAGAATTGCTCCGTATCCTTTATGATAATTGTTATCGCAGGTTGAGTCATAACTTTCACCAAACATGATCATTGGGATTCCCAATTAGGGAATTACAATCTTATAGAAAAAGAACGTTCATCAATGATTTTGCAACAAGTATAAAGTCACCAAAGTGCGGCTGGAAGTTTATAATTTTATTTCTGCCAGCTGTGTTACAAAAAAGACCTAGCAAGCTTGCAGTTTATCAGTAGATAATTTCTTTGTCAAATAAAACTTGATTAGGCAAAGAAAAGGGTGATATTATGGTTCGGTAATAATACTAATATGCTGGCAGATAGGTTAGATAGGTACCAATATTGTTGAATTTTTCAAAATTATTCTTATAATTAAAATTGACTGAGTGTCTTCTCTCTGATGCTTAGTAGCCCTGTAACAGTGGTGCTCACATGAAACTTTGCAAATTTTTTTGTATCTTTCGGTATCGTGCATTCATCATTCGTTTATCGTTGGTGCATACTTCATGTAACATTCAGGTCATGTAACACATGGTTAATTCTGGTGATGAATGTTGCACGATAAGAATGACATAAAAGTGGTCCTAGATAGTGCAGATGACCAATGGTGTAGAACGTTTGCACGTTAGCCTAAGCCTAAATGTGTACTCTTCATATTTTTATTCAAAGGTCGGATAAGATTTTGTAAGAACTGTTGATAAAAAAAAATGAATCATTCTTTCAATTAGCTAAACTATCTTTCGGTGACATTTTTTCTTCTTTTAACACAAGATATTTGTGAGAAGAAGAGATGTTGACTTCTAGTGAAACCGAAAGTAGATAGTCTGCATGTTGTGCAAGATTTACACCAGATATAAAGAGCAATTCATTTGGCTTTCCTTTTGATTACCCATAATTTAGGACTTTAAAAGTGTTTCCATGGGTTTGATTGTAATTGGACATTGTAATTAGACATCTATTAATAACGTTGTTGTTAAGCGTACGGAAATGTCCGAGATAATTGTTTTTCGCTCATCGGGAATTGTGTGTCGTATCGTTATCGCTCATCATTCCTCATTCATTCATCAGTTATTGTGCATTCCGTTTGGTTGTATTGTTTGTGTTTCGCGAGCACCACTGTACAGTGTTCCCACTGGCAAAAAAAAAATATCACGCATACAATTTTCACCATGTGCGAGATCACGCTTGACGAAAATGCTGAGGGCGAATAGGTTCAGCTGGAATCCCACAGTATGTTCTAAAAATAGATCATGGAAATTCTACTTTCTCGGCCATTCAATCAGCATAACTGCTGATGATTTACCATTGACGTCATAAAATGTAGACAGGTTTCATATTTTAATGCTCTGGGGAATAATATTGGCACTTTAAAATTGTGACCAATCTAATGATCGGGGCTTCGTCTGCAAAAATGTCGCATTTAAAGCTTTCTGCGTTTGGCTTCACGGCGAATAAAATAAATGATGCCCAATAGCAAAGTGAAGAGTTGCCATCCACGAGTACGGACACAACCATGAGTAGTGTTCAAAGTCGGAAAAAGTACCCTAACGGTTTCAGAACAAGTGGTTGTCGGGGGTTTTCCTTGCAAAAATTTAATTCCGAAATAGAAAGATTATCTGTACTTTCATAGTATGGTATTTCTTATCTTATAATTTTCATATCCCCAAAAATTGAGGTTCACCCCCACTTTTTGTGTCCTGGGGGTAAGTATACCCTTGAAAAAAATACTGAGTGGGAACAACGACTGTACCAAGGTTACAGACTTTAAGAATATTCAAGTTACTTTGATACGGGAAATTGTTTCGTTGCAAACGAAATTTATTAACCAATGCTCATTTTGCCTTTGAACCATTCATTCTTTTCGAGGATTTCCTTGACAGTTTTACAGAAACACGAATGTGACCCATTCCGTTATCTTGAGACCTTTGAACTTTGGATACTTCAACTTTACAGCAGCAGAAGTCAGTTATTCTAGTAAAGACGATTTTGAAAAAAGACAGGTAAGTAAATTATTTAGAGTGGGGGAACCTATGCTGGAGGTATTTTGAATGTATATCAGCAGTTCAGAAAGCAGGAAATCCTAACCATTTTGATTTGCCTCAGCGAAAACATAATGTTATCCCTGCTAAATCGAAACAAGACGTTGATGAGCTTCATCACTTGACTATGTCGTTCTGGGAGCTATTGACACGACACATGTCAAAACTTGAAATTTCACCTCGAAGGGAACCAATGCTGGCGGTATGTGATATTTGACAACCAATAGGTGGGAAACAGTTTTTAGAGCCTATTTATTAACTAACAAGATATAACAATTTCCATAGAATATATATTTTTATACAAAAAAAATAAGTTTTATCAAAAATGCCAACTTTAACTGGGTGATTTTGATGTCTATACTTAAGAAATTTTCTAGTGAAATGGATCAAGTACAATTGTATCGGCTGCTGTGACGTCACAGAGCTGCACGCGCGGCTATCACTACGTTTGCTGTATAAACATTTCATCGACTGTCAATGCTGAATGTACCCTGAAAATTTTTCTTCATCTGTTTTTCTGTAAATAGCCGTTTTTCGGAGATACCACCAGCATAGGGATACCGCCAGCATAGGTTCCACCACTCTAAATGTGCATGAATGATTCTTGGTTACTTGCTTAAACCATACAGAACAGATATCTGAGTCTTCTTTCATGTAAGAATCATGATTTGCCTCTGTGAATTTTACAGATTTAGGCATTAAATAAAGCTTACTGTAAATATCATATTTCAGGTTGGATATACAAGTGCTCCTGGTGAAGGCGGTATTGTCAGCTTCAAAGATTTCAACAGAAGATTTTCACCACATGTGGTAAGTACTGTACACTTTGTAAGTGCTTTTATATGCAGAGGTGCAACATTTACTTCACATTTTCTTTGCTTAAAGTATGTACAACAACTCCGCGTCAGTTTACTTTGTACGTACATGCACCAATGGAAGTGTGCTAAATCTCTAAGTGTATGTAAAGCTGCAGTCTAAATTGGATTTGTGAAGTAGATGCATACTGGTATATCAATAATTTTGCTTGAGATTTAATGAGATTCTAAAGAGCTTTGAGTAAGTTTAGGTAAAAACAGTAATAATTTCTGTGTTTGAAATTGCGTTTAATTTTAAATTTTATACCTCATATTATTATTGATATTTTGTTGGAAAATGATTAGAGGTGTTTAAGACCCAGGAGAAATTTGTCAGGGGTTAGGCCTTCTCTTGGTTAAAAAACCCTGTTGCAACATTTTGACCGGAACAGTTCTTTTAAGGCAAATAATTTGAAGTCTTGGCTAGTAGGAACAAAGTTTCCATCACTTATTTCAATTCTTGGTGATTTAAGAGAATGTGCCAACATTTGTGGATAATAAGGGAAGCCCTGCAAAGTGTATTGCTCTCGGGAATGTCACCCTTGATGGCTACAGCTGAATGGCGAACTCGGATATTCAACCATGAGAAGGCATGTTTGAATATGAAAGGTTTATAACTTCATTTATATCTATATTTTCAGCTTGACTGGCTTGTGTTTGCCGTTATGACTCTGCCATCCCTTGGTATTCCATTCCTCCTGTGGTTCTCAAGCAAATCAAAGTACGATACAACCAAGCCAAAGAAGAGTTAACTAACATCATCTTTTAGTTGTTTATTTAAATTTTAATTGATTCATTGTCATGGCTTTAATCTGTTACACAGTAGAAAAAAATTAATCCAACGTTAATTGAAACGGGAACTAAATTAACTACAAGTTTCTTTAGAAAAATTTTTTTAAATTTCATCAAGCGTAATTGTCAGCTATCGTCTGATATCGGCATAAAATTCTCAGTTAATCTAGCTGATTATTTTTATTTTTTGGTCACTCAAAATTTATTGTCTCAAAAATAAAGTATGTGAATGGGGGTGCTACTCCAGGCATCTATTTTCATTAGTACGGTGTTCCAGGCATTCATTCTCAGGAAGTTTCTGTAAATGATGTAAGGGAGGTAATTCTGAAACGACTGTTTATTACAGTATTTGAAATCATGGCAAACTTTAAATAGTTTTGTTTGAAGAGATTTTTTCTGATTCTTTTGCAACACATTCCTGGTATTCATAGAAAAAGTGCAAGAATGCACTTAATTAGCCATTGGCTGGCAACTTCTAGGGTTATAGCACAATACTATATTTGTTATTGTATGTTTTAGAAAATTAGTTGAAATAGATGAAAAGAACTCCTGATGTAACAGCTTTGCCCTTCTACTTTGTGATATTGCACTTAATGTTTATATAGTCATGGCATATGACATTTAATACATACTTCATATTGAAATCAGTGTTTATCATTTGATAGAAATTTTATACGTGCCACTGTCATAAATCACTTATGAATATCAAAGCATAGAGAATTTATAAAGGCTACTTATATGTGAGAATGTCACACCCTTTACGAAAATAGAACTTTCATTTTGTTAAATAGGTGAACTGAGAAATTTATATGACAGATGTCAAGAATTTAATGTGAGAGCATTATGTGTTATACTTCAAAGTGCTAATCTGGCAAAACTAGACATGATTTGGGGTTTAGGAACCAGTGTGAAGGTACAAAATGTACATCACTATTTGAAACCATACATATATTCTACCTTCCTCAATCCTTATCTTGATAAGGATCTAAATTGGGCCTGATGATCTTTCAATTATAGTAACAGTAATGCAGCAAGTGAAAACTGTCTCGAGGAGCAACCAGTGCAGATCATGATCAGACTGCACCAATGTTTGAAATGGCAGAATCAGCCACCAGTCAGAATCAGCCACCAGCAAGTTCAGGGTTAAACAAATTTTAATGCATTTTACTAGATGTCATCACACATACTTTCCCCATAGAAATAGTTCTTATTCCTAATACTTGCTATGTCTTCAAATGCTAAGAATCTGGTGTTCATATATCGTGGCTCAAATGAAAATAAAGGCAGATATCACGTTTTTGCATTATTCTGTCATTTTTAAAACATGCAAGTGTTACCCACAGATAACTAAATATACATGTTTACATGTGTTGTAAGTTTTTCAATATGTGTCTGATAAATATATGTAGGTCACAGATTTTTATACATGTATTTCAATATCTCACTGCTGAGAAAAAGGTGTTTTGTACTTTGTAATGAACGAAGCAAGTGTTTAAATGTTTTAAGAAAGTGTTGAAATGGGATAGGTGGTGTTATTATGTAAAGATACTGTGTGAAAATGAGAAAAGAAAACAAATAAAAAGAAAAAGAGAATCTTGTTTCCTTTCTTTTGTGTGATAAAGGTGATGTTTGATACAGGCTGTATTTTCACACTTGTGCTTGTTTTCAGCTCATCCATGTGTTCTACATGTAGCTCAACTAAACATGATTCCCAGGAAAGTCTATATAGACCATTTACAGTCTATCATCTTTTCATAAATAAGTCTACCAAAGGATGTCCATGATCGAGAGGTTATTATAAGGACGCTGACTTTAAATCACTAATCATCTCTGATTATCATGGGTTTATGCCTACAACCTGCCTATGCTGGAGAAGTTGGCAGTTTCGTGCAAAGAATGGGAGTTGTGTGATTGTCCTTTCAAAGTTGGGTAAAATGCCTGCAAGAAATGCTGTTGAAAAGGGCTTTAAATAAGAAAAAAACGTATGATTTTAAGAACCTTTTTTATTTTTTCTGTCGTAGGCAATACTGCTCACAATATGAACACGTGTACCTATTTCACTTCTAAAGGTTTAATCAATTAAACTGCTCGTTCACAGTTTAAGTAAAAAGGGGGGAGGGGGAGTGAATAAATTTCAACCCCACAACGTGTTCAGATCTCAAATATCACACTGAAAACAAAAGTTGATATGATACAAGAAAAAAGCACAGATTTCTACATAAATATAATATTTCACTAAATTCTAAATCATTTGCAACGCGTTATTTTGTGGTGCCTAATTTCACGCATGACATTTTTCGGTTTATCAGTTTATATATACAGGGTTTCCGCTGCCATTCGCCATTTTCGGAAATGGCGAAAAAAAAATGAACGTGGCGAAAAAAAATTCTACGCTGGCGAACGTTTTTTTTTCATAAACATAATAAACCTATATCATCAAGGCATATTATCCATGCGCTAATCGTATAATTGGGCGCCCGGAAATAGCAATATACAACCTAATTGGTGACCACGGTATGTTACGTAATTGACACGGATTAAAAGTTGATACCTACTTTATCTCCCGAGCTGTCAAAATAATTGATGCTTGCATCATCGCCAATCATCGGCGCGGTACCGCCCTCGTGTGGGCGGAGCAAAGATTAACGCAAAATTCTGCCGACATTTATGTAATTGTCGGCAGCTCTCACAGTCGGATCGTCTGAACAATGATTAACCCTCGGCGTCCCAATATCAATAGTTAATTATGAATTAAATCAAAGGACGTTCGCAATCGAAATTGTCTTGGTATAATGTTGTAAAGTTAAATAAATTTCTTTGCAAAATTCTCGGCCATTTTTCGCAGTCGAATCGAAGAACAATAGCTCAATACTTATAATTAAATAAGCCCGAAATAAGTGCCGACTTCGAGGACGGGAATGTTCTTCGTAATAAACAAACTAATTAACTTTTGTCAAGCAAGTTTAAGCATTTTATTGTTTAATATTGAGAATCTTAGAGCATCACAAATCGTTAGATTCATAAAGAGGTTACAGGGCACTTTTTTGTAATCAAAAAATGTCCTGTTTGACGGAAAATTTTCCCTTGAAAAGTTGCCAAAAACTTGAAGATTTGATAAATGTAGCGTTAGCTTGTTTGGAAAACGTAACTTTCTATCAATAAAATCATTTCAGCATGATTTCTTGCGATTATTTGGTAAGTTACATGTGAAACTGTGATACGAAAATCGTTTTTTCACCTATTTTCGCGATCCCGTTTTTTTTATTTCTTCAAAGAAAACAGTGTTATAAAGACTCAAAGTACAGATATAAATACGATGTTTTCAGCTAAAGACTGTATTTTACTACATATTTAAATAAAATGATTAATATAAATTAACTGTGTTTATATTAAAAAAAAAAAAACATTTTAAAATAAAGTTGGTAGAGCTAGTAATATTAAATGCTGATATGACTGTTACGAATTATCATCATCATGTACAACAGACTTTGCTTCTTTATTTGTCAAACTACATGTCAGGAAAAGCTTTGAAATGTGTTTAAAATGCTTGCTTTCAGGCGCTTCCGAGGGGCGAAGACTGATTTTTTTAAGAAAAAAAACTTGTTCAATACATATGACAGGGCATTATTAGCTTCCAAGGCCACAAAAATTAGTGTATATCTGGCCTTAACACAAGTTGTAATTCAGCTTATACAGGTATTCAGCACACTTCAAATGGTGTCTTGTTTATCTGTGAATTAAAAAAACCCCAAGAGGAGGGGGGGGGACACCCCTCCTGGAAACTCCCCCTTGCATACCGCTGTATATATTGCATAACGCTGTATATAATAATTGTGGCCAAAAAAAATTAAGGGCCAGTGGAAACCCTGTATATACGCCTTCAGAATCTAGTTTATAGACATTAAGGATGTTTTTAAGAGACTCAATTTTTCAGAAAAATCTGCGCGAGCAACTGCAACATACAAAATAATGAAGTATATTTCAGGAACGACATCGTCCCTCCTTGTCTCTCTCTCGGGGGTAGATATATCTATGGCGTATATACAACAATTTCGATACCAAAATGGTCCGACAGCGGAAAAGATTCATTGGCAAGCGTATCGTCAAACACTCTCTGAAACAAACGAAAAAAGAACGATAACCATTGGTGAACACTGCACGGCTTTCACGAAGATATATACTCAATTCATTTAACACTCAGCACTTTGCATGCCGTTTATTCATTTAAAGAATTCAAGTTTGTCAGGTAAACATGACAAAAATTAATACATTTGTATGTTTATATTTAAATGACAATTGGACTTTAAAATAACTTACTCAACTGAGCAATGACTTAAGTTGGGACCAGTGCATTCTTTTTTACATTTTCATATAGTTATATAAATACGGCCGGGACTGAGCTCCATGCCGGTATTCACCACAAACATTAAGTTACGGGCGAAACAAAATACAATCTTTGTATAGTGGTCTAGTTCTGTTGCAAAAATGGTAAGATGTCTGTAGAGTAATTGCTGGTGCGTGTCCTGACAAGTACAAAATGTACAACTTTATGCGACCTGTATGCGAAAGAAAAGATGAGCGAGAACCACCTTTCGCCCAGGAAAATTTAGAGAACTACATTTTGGCCACACGGTTTTAAAGCCACCACCTACTTGTTCCAACTTTGCGTGCTTGCATGCCTTCTATAGTACAAAATTAAAAGCTTTAGAATTTGTAAAAACCTACCCTTGTGCATACAACAGTCAAGTTCTTGGTAAGAATATGATCCAGTATAAGATTCCGCTCGGCTTTTGATAGAGGATTATATCGGCACCATGTACATATTCCCGGACATTCCACGTAGGACGGAGTATACCCAAGAACAGTTATATAGTCATAGGCATCTGAAATTAGATTGAAACTCTGCGGAGTCCTGTAGAAAATGCTTTAAACTAGAAATTTATAGAATTTACGTATATAGATCTAATGAAAACAAAAGTATTCTAATACCGATGACCGACAGAAAATGTGAACGACACGGTATAGTGCTGATAGGCAAGGCAAGGACCTAAATATACTGTGTATATATAGGTATGTGTGAAAGGAAATGTCATCAGAGAAGACCTACACCGCGTGTGGCACAACTGCATGCGTCAGGTTAACCTGAAAGTGACGTTTATAGTTTATAGAAGAAGAAACTGTCTAATGTTAATGACCATTCTGTGGCATTCAAGCAATACCGTTAAAATCAGAGGAGACGTGAGTTTCCGGTACGGCTGGGCTACTGTTGAGGTCACCCATTATCACAGCATGGTGCGCATGCGCTTGTAACTGGACAAGAGATCGTGCCTCGTCTAAGTTCTGTTCTTCCCAACTTGTGTACTGGTCAAGATCTGTGAAAAGTAGAAGAAAATTAATCTTTTGAGTTTTAAAGACTTCTCTTTTAAGCAGGAAACGGTTTTGCTCCTATTAAGGTAGCTACCTTTTTATCTCAATGGTCGAAAAACCGAGCCTAGTTAGATATTTGACAATTTTGAATAACAAAACAATAAAAAAACAATACTAGGAGAAGACTCAAATTTAACCAATGAGTCTTTTGTCGAATTATAAATGTGGTAAAACAGTTTAAAATGGTAAGCTTACCTTCAAAGTACACTGGTCCAAGGTCCGCGCTAGTGTGCGTGCAGGCAATTGTTCCTATCCCTTCAACCTGAAGTAAGATTTAAATGTACTTATAGTTTATAGTACTCGAGTTGTCTCTTTTTCTATCGTGTACAGTCAACGTATGTCAATGAGTGTCAGTAGGAATGTTTTACATTACATGTATTGTTCATTTGCATATGAAAGATAAGTAAGCATACACAAAATTGCTCCTAATTGGAATATTTAGAGAATAACATAATTTTATAAAGAACACAACAATTTTGGTGGAAAATGACCGCGGTATAATACGGTACTTGTACTACCATGCCGATTTTGGATGTCCGCTTAACGAACTGAACGACCCAAATTCGAATCCTCGGGGTAGAAGATATCAAAGAAAAAACCACGTACTTAATAATTTGATATCTAACGTCCGACAGACATTCATTCTCCAAGAAGTCAAGGACGATTTCTAGTAAGCAATGGATGTATGTAGTAGAGGGATACTTCGACACTTGTACATTCTTGGCATTAAGCTAGCTTTAATGGCGACGTAATCGTGTCTGTCTAACGAACTGAATGTCTCGAGTTCAAATCAGTATATATCTGTAATACTTCACAGGGAAAGTAAAGCAAAGAGCATAATTTTGTATCTTCTCTCATTTGTCTCAAAAATTAAACGGGACTGATTAATGCGCACTGACAAAACAAATTTCTTTTCCAAATGACCTAGTTAAAGATCCTGTATGTTATAAAAATATTGGCGGGGGGGATTGTAAAGTATTAAAGTGAACATTTTTGTAGCTTCTTTCTGTAAGAAATGCATCGAAAAAGTAAATATTTTGGCAATAAACCGTCAATTTCATCTAGAGCTGAAAGACCGTTGAATCAAAACCGTAATTGCTTGGCTATACATAGCTACTTCTACTGGCTGGATTGTAAGTGTTTCGATTTCTACTTTCGAATATATACCTGTATTTAGAAGAAGAAAAAAACATTCAAAACAATTTTTGGGATCGCAAATATGCAAATGTATGTAGAATTACCTCTGCACTTATGTATGCACGTGGAATAAATAATTTCTTGTTTTCTACGAATCTGGTGATGCGCACGTGCCGCAGTGGGCGTGAGCTGAGCAACAGAAGTCCAGGAATGTTAAAACGATTTCTTACATTGTCTACGCAACTGAAATACATGAAATTATTCTAATATTGCATTACACAAACAAAAATATAACAGTTCTTATACTACGTGTATTTAATCTAAATTTAGCTTGAAACGGTGACAGTAGATTTCTTGTTAATTATGTATATCATTCGTAAATAAAGTTGTATAACTATAACTGGCAGTCACCTATAAATAATGAAAAAAATGTCTTCAATATTTTTGAGAAAGAGAGCTAGACGGGTCTTTTTGAGTGAAAGAAAAATCATCGCTTGCTTTATTCCCAAGGAGTTATGTATACATTCTACATGTATAATAAGAAGTTTGCAATGAAATTTATGATGATTTTGCTTCCATTTCTCTTCCGTGGGGGACCCTTTGTTTTCATAAAATGTTCGAGCATATCTTAGCTACTTGTAGTGTGTGTTCATGCAGCACTTATCATCGCGCACAAAGTGTAACGTGCTACCGTTGCCAGGAAACGCATCTCCCCTACTCCTAGAACTTACCATATATGTAATGATTTATTCAGATCGTTCCATCAAGCACGTGGCGTAACGTGTCACATATTTTTAAAATCATATTTACCTTCGTGCAACGTAAGAGTAGCCAGATAAAATGAGACACGTTATACACTCTTGTTCCAATTTCTCGAGCATTTCACATCTTTCCATCGCGCAGGCCAAATAATTCATCGACCCCAAGGCAAGCCTGCAATGGCGTTCAATACACGGTAGGAATGACGTCAGAAATTCGACAGACATACACGGCGCTGTTGTCAATGGCACGTACTCCAACTGGCCAACGTCGCGATGAACCGCGCTGTAGGAGAAGGGATATGTCGCTCCAACAGTTTCTAAGATGTGCTCCATGTCTTTCGAATACCATACCTGTATTTGATCGACACACATTTTTAATATTTATGAAATTTTCTGAAATAAAAAATGACAGCGACATGCACGACAGAAAAAATGAATTTATTTCGATGTAAAACAGGAACGGAAACAAAGAAAAACAATATCATTGTACTCTCGACCATCGCCTCCGTGGTCGAGTGGTAAGAGTCGCTGACTTGACATCACAGTAGCCGCTCATAGGTTGAGGGCTATAGGTTCGAGCCCTGCTACCGACCATGTCTCATTCTGTAAGAAAGTTGGCAGTTTTGTTCGGAGAATAACTAAGTATCGTAATTGTTATTCCCAGGACACTGCCCGCTTGTAAAAATGACCGAAATACGGTTGAAACGGGCGTGAAACTTGTACAACAAGAAAAACAACTGGGCGGCCTTTTACGCCCTCTAAAAATATGTTCAAAGTATTTCAAACCATACTATGATTCTACTCATTATACATATTTTTTTTAACTGCCGAATCGAAGTCAAATGTTGTGCTTAAACTATCTCATCTTTTCATATTTCAAAACAAGTAACGATTTAATACCTCTTGGAGACAGAGTATGTCGGCCCTGGAATCTCGGAGAACAGCCCCAACTCTTGCCTTTCTAACACCATACTGCTCTACTCTTGGCGTGAGTCCCGTGTTATATGTAATAAGCCGCACTGTGGAATTTAAATTTCGCCCAAAAGAACATTTTGCAAATGCAATTGTCAACACAAAAACTATAATTTCCACGAAACGAAAATTTAATGTCATATTGCTGCAGTGCAAACACGTTTAAAAGAATTTTTGAAGTAACTGGAACTTTGACAAGAGTTTGAAAACAAAAGAAAAGGTTAAAAGGCGTCTCCTTGTTTGGCAGCTGCGTTTCGCTACGATGCGCTGCTCTTCTCAAACAAATAAATCATGAACACTTGTATGAACACATAGACTTTAAATTTCTTGGTAACGACACCATAGCCATAGTCTAAAGGCACGTTGACAAAACTAATTATGTTTTTATAATACAACACAGCACAACGGTGTTAGAGCTGAAGGAAGGGGCTGCCGCAGATTGATCGACGGAACATAGGTTTTAAACTCGCTCTTTAATTAATGAAAATATAAAAACACGAGTATTTTATGGAATTTCGATATATTTACATAATCATTTACTACTCAATCTTTCGTCAGCTAGCTTTCTTTTTTCATTTTTCAATTCATTTTCCAAGGACTAAATCTTATTCCAGCTTGCACTGGTATCTGATAACTACAGGATTGCTTTTTCTTTGGTTGCATCTGATTAGAATAGCGGATGCTGTAAGCAAGTGGTTGTATATAGAGATATCCGCCTATCAAATACATGTATTATAATAATTCAG
Organism: Saxidomus purpurata; assembly: GCA_022818135.1. Classification (NCBI taxonomy): domain Eukaryota; kingdom Metazoa; phylum Mollusca; class Bivalvia; order Venerida; family Veneridae; genus Saxidomus; species Saxidomus purpurata. Next base: position 15,655,424 of record JAFMSR010000018.1, read on the forward strand.
TCATGATTTGCATTGTTAAGATTTCTTAAAACCAATCAAGTTACATCCTGTAAAAAGATTTTATCAAGGGTTGACGTTCTTTTTCAAAACATCCACATTGACAGGCCGATCATTGAACTCAAGTTAACCAATGTAATCGCTTTATTTTAGTTATTTTCATTCGTTCTAGATTCCATCCATACTTCCAAACGACTATACACCTAAGTTTGTTAAAATCAGTTCATTGTACTCGGCTTTGTAATGGAGGGTTTAAACTTTCTTAATTCTGATCTATATCTTCATACATTGTTCATAATTAAGAAGGAAAGTTGACAGGACTTCATGTTTTCTTCGACCGAGTTTGATATACTAAGATAACATTAAAATGTATGGTGGCTTATTTCTACCATGTTGTGTTTTCGACATTTCGGGGCCACATAAAGCAGAAAACAAGAAAACTCGCCAAGTAGCTATTTTGTCGTTGTTTTCGACTTTTTAATTTGGAGGGGCGAACAGTCGAAAACACGACATAATTATTAAAGGCGGGAAAACACGACGTGGTAAGAATCAGCCACCATAAAAATGCCTGCCACGTATGAAAGATTTAAGGATCATTTTATGATGCGTATTGTCTGATCTACAATAGCATATAAGTACCTTTTGTATAAAATTATCGATCTCATGTTAAAGTTAGTCCTTAAGTTAACAAAAAATAACTTAGATTCAATCTATATCGTGCAGTAGTACAATCAGGTATTGAATTTCGGAAATGTATATTTGTGTAAAGAATTTTAGGCCGGTTAGGAGAAAAATGAAGTGGTTTCTTTACATACATGGTTTATTTACCTATATCTAGGCAAACTTGTATTCTTTTTAAATGAAAAATGAAGTAATTGGGGTTAAAAATGTACTTTAAAGGCGTTAATGTATCAAGATAGTTATGTGTCGATACAAACTATAGTATATGCCTGGATTTGAAGGTGGAATAATTGCTTGTCCATAGAAACGTGGTAAGGTATTTATATACATTGTTTATAAATAAATAAATATTTCGAAATTTTGAATTCTCTACAAAAATAATGTTGGTAAACAATTAAAAGGTAGAATAACGTTATGGGCTGACACTTTACTTAAAATAAAGCATGCTATAAACGTGCGTGTGTACTATATTTTGTTAGTCACTTTGATTCAAAACAATACGTGCGCGTCACTATTCAGTACACGAACTATCTTTCAGTGGTGTACATTATTATACTGAAAGAAGCCGTTACAGTTTCTGATCGAATACCTTCTATTAGATTTTTTAAAACATGTAAGTGGCTAGCCTTAAAGTGCATTTTCATTAAAGAGAGGGACAGAAGGAGCGCTGGAATATCACACCGGGGGTCGCAAGTTTGAATCCCGTCGGCGAAGTTTAAGCGAATTCTCCATATTCACTTCTTTCGGGGCGAGTACGAGTCGACACTTAACAAAGCAGTCATTGAGTGCAAATGTTTAATAAAATCCATCGATAAAAATTTTCTTTTAACTTTGAATTAATTGTTAGAAAACTTCAATGCACAATGATCGCTTTGGATTTTCTAGGCTAGAATAAAGAATTTATGAATAGACTGATATCTGATCTGTATAATCTGCAATGTCCTTGAAAAAATACTGCGCTATATTTATAACATATGCTCTCGATTTTAAAAGTAACATAAACTATGTTTTTCTCTGTGCTCCTAAATGGCTTGTTTAGCCGTTACATTGTAGAACAGTTTTCTTCGTCATATAATACTACGAATGAGTAATTGATTACATGTAGACATGCCTTTTCGTTTACCGATGTACTTTAAACTAGTACTTTATTTTTCCAGTTTGACATATACCTTTATGTGGTATTAAAATGGGCCCGAACACGGGTTCTTCGCGTGCATGGACTCGCCTGTGGAATCATAAGGTCAAAAACGTGAATTGTTAAATGTTTTCTTCAATTTCTTTTCAGATACCAAGTTCACGTGTGACAAGGAACTATCCGGCAATTTGATTTTGTTCCAATGGAATCGGTGCTTTTAAAAATAAGACGCTTCTTCCGACCACTGAGGATTGGAAGTATCTACAGGCTGTTTTTATCTATTGTTGTCATATTCGCCACGATATGCTACATTCAAATGCTTTCTCATTTGCACCCTCCTTTGGATACCTCTTTAGAAGACCGCGTTGGCATTACGAAAATGGAATTTGATCCAGGATTGCTACATATTACAAGACAAGCGTACAGTAACACATCTCTATCTGAAATAAATGGCGTTAAGAATAATACAAACATCACGAATACACGTGTTGGTGCTTTATATTTCAAGAATTCTTCTAGTCATTATGTTCAAGGAATATTAAGGTCGATTTCTTACAATAGAACATTATACAATTTATCTCTGGGCTCGCAGACAATGAATAATTCAAATAAATATATAAAAAGTGACAGCCATATTAGCATCGTGCTTCGAGTGAACGGAAGCGGAAATGGAAATATTACAAACGGAAGCGGAAACGTTACCGCTGTGAAGCTTCCAGTCAATATTACTGAAGATGTTTCGTTGAACTCGAGTAAAGTGATTGCTGTTGAAAACGATATACTAGAAGCTGTTAAATTTGGTGCTCCACTTCTTCCCGTCAGCAATATCTCTAGACTATATAGCGCAGACAATAACACTTTCCTGTATGGCAAAGACTATATACGAAATATTACGCGTTTCCGGAAGTCAAATGTTCGCACAAGAAACTCAAGGAGACCGAACTACTGTCCTCTATGGCCAGAGGAGCTAGGTATGCACATCGGTACTTTGTTATGTTCAACATCCACTAAGGTTAATACGGTTGTTCAATAGTTCATACTTAAAATGTAAATTAGAAATAATATTTATTAAGACTATCAAAATTATATTACTACTTTAGACATTTATCACAAATGTATTTTACACCAAAATCAAGGTAAATGCCAAATTGTGCTGAAGTACAAATCTGATCCCCAAAACACCTGTTTTTTCAGTTTTTAGTTTCAGTTACCTTTATTGATATGTGCAATGTTTCAGTTGGACCCATGCAAGTAGACCAGTTTATAAATCGGACTGAAATTCCGAAGGCAAACCAAAGATGGATTAAGGAAGGTGGGAAGTTTAAGCCCCCAGAATGCGACCCTAGAGAAAGAACAGCAATCATAATTCCGTACAGGGACAGAAAGGAAAATCTAATGGTTCGTAAGCGTCTATTGTACAGAACAGAACAGAACAGAACATCTCTTTTATTTGCATCCATATGAGCTCCGATGTGCGACGTAAAAAATGTGTACGCTCATACAGTAAAGAAAAATAAACTGTAATCACAAATACGATATTATTGCTCGGGTATTCTGTGATAGATAAGTGAATAGCATGATCTAAGATTTTGTAAGAACCGTTTAAATAATCGTTCGACCAATATTGATCCAGATCAGCGGTTCAATTCAACTTCCATATTATTTGCAGTTTGGTCTCAGATGGCATCATAGTAATGTTGTATACGTATATAATTGCAACTAAACTTACACACAACAAGCTGGTTCACAAACGGACGAGTTGCTATAAATGTACTATACTTATGGTATTACATATTTTTTATGTGTAACTGCATGCTTAAATAGTAAATACAATAGGGGTCTTGTTCCTTTCGATGCCCAACGACTGAGAATATTCGGATTACTTCGGGGATTTTACACTTGAGAATATCGTTTACATGTTAGCCAAGTGACTATAATTTCTGCGTTATCTATATGCTATATTTGATGAAACAGAATTTTGTGATTTTCTTGTCATCGTACCTGTTTCATCTGTCCCAATTACTTGTGTTTTTTCAGGTATTACTACGACATTTACATACAGTGTTGCAGAGACAAAAGATTGAGTATGGGATATATGTCGTCGAAATGGTAATGTTAACTTCCATCGTATATCAAAAGGAGCTGTTTGCAAAACGCAGAAGTTAGTTGTCCGCCTCCGTGGTCTAGTGGTTATAGTCACTGTTACATCTCATAACTTTTTATGTGAGAAAGTTGGCAGTTTCTTACGGTGGATAGGGTTCTAGAACTGGTGCTTCCAGGTAAACTGCCCGCCTGTGCAAATGATTGAAATACGGTTGAAACAGGCGTTAAACCAATACCAATATTACTTGTTAAGAGCAGGGTCATAAGAATGTTTACATTGTGCTTTATAGGTGAAGTAGAATTGTACATTTCTGTCACAAATATATCTATACGGCACATAAGGAGTTGTAACATGTTCTTTATAAAAAAAGCTGCTCGCGCTCAGATTTTGGTTTAAAAAAAAAGAATCTTCGGAACCTCTGAAATTAACATATTTTAGAGCGATTCATCAAATAAAATGGTTCCAGTGTAAATTCCTGTAAAATAGTCCTGTATTTTTTACCTTGTTTGCTGCATAGTTGGAGGATTCTTCACTATGTATGCCTGTCTGTCTGTCAGTCTGTCTGTTGCTGAGTGCTGTGTTTGGTGATGTTTATAGGGAATACTTCATATGTTCTCTCACTCCTTTTCAGGCCTTTCCTACACAGTTCAACCGTGGACTGCTTGCAAATGTGGGTTTTCTGACGGCATCAGGTATAGCGCCATATACATGTTACATCATCCATGACGTAGATTTGCTCATGCAGGATGACCGGAACATGTATAGATGCGGGCGAGTACCGCGTCATCTAACTGCATCAAACACGAAGTACCGTAACAAGTGAGTATGCTTTGTGAATACATAATAGATCTATATACAGAATTTAAGTTCTCCCAGTCAGCACGGGACTACCTTTCCGACAATATGTATAGTAACAAAATAAACTAATGCAGTGCAATGCTTTGTGTTCACTGTCTACACCATCCTCACGGTCACAACAATTCACAACGCAGTCTCTCTGAGATCCACCACTCTTCTAGAAACAGTAACGTATGTTCAAGGACGATACTGGTTGGCCAAACGCACAAACATGGGTACGTTTGCAGTGCACGCGGCGTAGTTTGCTCTGCCAGACCGTATCAACATTGTGCTGGTCGGGGACAGCTTTGTTTCTTTTCAGTTTATACTGAGTTTGTATACACAATGTCCCTAGTATCATGGCTACTGCATATATCTATAGGAAAACAATATACTGCATTTCTGATAATTTGTACCGTGCATGGTGGTTGAGCTCAAGACTGTGATTTGAACATGATCTATCTATAATAGAGAATAGTTATAATAGCACAACAGAGAAAATGAGCCATGATACAAAATAGAGTACTGTTGACTCAAACAATTACGTCATTTCTCTCGAAATAACGTAATTATTCTCGCAAACAGTACTCTATTACTTGTAAACTTTCGTCTTAGATACATCTTCACTTATGGCCAGTAGACATTATCTATACACAGCAGTTTGGTTATCGTCTGCGTTTCTTTTTTCAGGTTACCTTACCTGTCCTACTTCGGAGGCATTGAAGCATTTACTCCTGAACAGTACTGGAAAGTTAATGGATTTTCAAATTTATACTTTGGATGGGGTGGTGAGGACGACGACATGGTATACAGGTAAAACAAGACTGTATTTTGGTAGGGTGGGTCATTGGTCGTTTATAGATGCAATCCTTTACGTGTTTATTTGCAATCTTCCAAGTATAATGGATTTGCATGAATTATTATATATCGATTGGATTGCCTCTTTTGCCTTAATGGTTGATAAAGGATTGTCATTGTAACTCAAGCATTTGATAATGTCGAATATACAGTTGACCTTTTGGCGGTAAATTCTACGTTGGTTCGGAAGCACGTGTAAATAATTGTTACCTAATTTGCAATGATTAATTAGTTTGCGTCAATTAAGCTTATAATTTTTGCGGCATTTTCAGAATCTTCTACACGAATCAACATTTCTCTCGTCCTCGTCAGCAGGTTGGTGGATATGTTGCGATAGAACACGGCAAAGACTCAGCAAATCCACAAAACCCAAACAGGTATTCGTCCATAATTTATGGTATTTTCTATGGAACGCCGGCACCGTCTTTTGTAGTCACGTACATAACATAAATATGTTTGAACGACATCTAAAGAACTTGATACATGGTACATAATGAAATAAAAAACAAACATAATGATATATTTTCAACACCATAGAGGACAGTGCCGATGTTCCATAATTTTCGATTTTGTGTAATAATATTATCTGAAACAGGGACTTTTAAGAAGGAATTCTTGTTGACTTTTAAATTCTATCTTAATACTATTGTTTGGAATAATGCACAAGTTGATAAATCGTTGCCGATATAATAATTTCTATATCACCTCCTTGATAGTTATCTAGCCTAGAAATGGCAGAGCACAACTCCGTCTGTGGGGATGGAGGTTTAACCCTGGTCACGTCATATCCGTATGTGCGTGAAGTTAGCTGCCAGTTGCCAGTTGCCGTTTGCCAATTCAATGCAAATTCAATTGGCAACTGGCAACTGGCAGCCAACTTCACACTCTTGTTGCCAATTCGTCTTCACTTGCAAATATTTACCAAAATCAAAATTGTTAAACCAGGCGGATTGGCAACTGGCAACTGGCACCCAGATGCCAATTCGTTTTTATATAAAATCTTAATAAAAGTTGAATTGGCAACTGGCAACTGGCAACCAACTTCATATTCCAGATGCCAATTCAACTTTCACTTGCAAATAGCCAATTTGTTCACCTTACGAATTGGCAACTGGCAACTGGCAACCAGATGCCAATTCGATTTTTCGACTGGCAATTGGCGCCAAATGCCAATTCGTTCAACCTCGCGAATTGGCAACTGGCAACTGGCACCCACATGCCAATTCGATTTTTATGTAAAATCTTAATAAAATTGAATTGGCAACTGGCAACTGGCAACCAGATACCAATTCGTTCAACCTCGCAAATTGGCAACTGGCAGCCAGATGCCAATTCGGTTTTTATGTGACAATCTTAATAAAAGTTGTATTGGCAACTGGCAACCAGATGCCAATTCGTTCAACTTCGCGAATTGGCAACTGGCAACTGGCAACTGGCACCCAGATGCCAATTCAACTTTTACTTGCAAATAACAAATTCGTTCAAACTCACGAATTGGCAACTGGCAACTGGCACCCAGATGCCAATTCGATTTTTATGTAAAAATCTTCATAAAAGTTGAATTGGCAACTGGCAACTGGCAACCAACTTCATATTCCAGATGCCAATTCAACTTTCACTTGCAAATAGCCAATTTGTTCAACCTTACGAATTGGCAACTGGCAACTGGCAACTAGATGCCAATTCGACTTCTGTCTGTAATTGTGAACAAAACGTGAATTGGCAACTGGCAATTGGCAGCCAAATACCAATTCGTTCAACCTCGCGAATTGGCAACTGGCAACTGGCACCCAGATGCCAATTCGATTTTTATGTAAAAATCTTAATAAAAATTGAATTGGCAACTGGCAACTGGCAACCAGATGCCAATTCGTTCAACCTCGCAAATTGGCAACTGGCAACAGGCACCCAGATGCCAATTCGATTTTTATGTAACAATCTTAATAAAAATTGAATTGGCAACGGCAACCAGATGCCAATTCGTTCAAAGCCGCGAATTGGCAACTGGCAACTGGCAGCCAGATGCCAATTCAATTTTTATGTAAAAATCATAATAAAAGTTGAGTTGGCAACTGACAACTGGCAACCAACTTCATATTCCAGATGCCAATTCAACTTTCACTTGCAAATTACAAATTCGTTCAAACTCACGAATTGGCAACTGGCAGTCAGATGCCAATTCGATTTTTATGTAAAAATCTTAATAAAAGTTGAATTGGCAACTGGCAACTGGCAACCAACTTCATTTTCCAGATGCCAATTCAACTTTCACTTGCCAAAAACAAATTCGTTCAAACTCACGAATTGGCAACTGGCAGCCAGATGCCAATTCGATTTTTATCTAAAAATCTTAATAAATTTTGAATTGGCAACTGGCAACTGGCAGCCAGATGCCAATTCGATTTTTATGTAAAAATCTTAATAAAAGTTGAATTGGCAACTGGCAACTGGCAACCAACTTCATATTCCAGTTGCCAATTCAACTTTCAATTGCAAATAGCCAATTCGTTCAACCTCACGAATTGGCAACTGGCAACTGGCAGCCAGATGCCAATTCGACTTCTGTCTGTAATTGTGAATAAAAAGCGAATTGGCAACTGGCAATTGGCAGCCAGATGCAAATTCGATTTTTATGTAAAAATCGAAATAAAAGATGAATTGGCAACTGGCACTGGCAACCATATGCCAATTCGTGAGTTTGAACGAATTTGCTATTTGCAAGTTAAAGTTGAATTGGCTCTGGAATATGAAGTTGGTTGCCAATTGCCAGTTGCCAATTCAACTTTTATTCAGATTGTAACATGAAATCGAATTGGCATCTGGGTGCCAATTGCCAGTTGCCAATTCGCAAGGTTGAACGAATTGGCATCTGGCTGCCAGTTGCCAGTTGGCAATTCGTGAGTTTGAACGAATTTGTTATTTGCAAGTGAAAGTTGAATTGGCATCTGTAATATGAAGTTGGTTGCCAGTTGCCAATTCAACTTTTATTAAGATTTTTACATAAAAATCGAATTGACATCTGGCTGCCAGTTGCCAGTTGCCAATTCGCGAGGTTGAACAAATTGGCATCTGGTTGCCAGTTGCCAGTTTCCAATTCAACTTTTTATTAAGATTGTTACATAAAATTCGAATTGGCATCTGGCTGCCAATTGCCAGTTGCCAATTCGTTAGGTTGAACGAATTGTCTATTTGCAAGTGAAAGTTGAATTGGCATCTGGAATATGAAGTTGGTTGCCAGTTGCCAGTTGCCAATTCAACTTTTTATTAAGATTTTATATAAAAATCGAATTGGCATCTGGGTGCCAGTTGCCAGTTGCCAATTCGCAAGGTTGAACGAATTGGCATATGGCTGCCAGTTGCCAGTTGCCAATTCGTGAGTTTGAACGAATTTGTTATTTGCAAGTGAAAGTTGAATTGGCATCTGTAATATGAAGTTGGTTGCCAGTTGCCAGTTGCCAATTCAACTTTTATTAAGATTTTTACATAAAAATCGAATTGGCATCTGGCTGCCAGTTGCCAGTTGCCAATTCGCGAGGTTGAACAAATTGGCATCTGGTTGCCAGTTGCAAGTTTCCAATTCAACTTTTATTAAGATTGTTACATAAAATTCGAATTGGCATCTGGCTGCCAATTGCCAGTTGCCAATTCGTTAGGTTGAACGAATTGGCTATTTGCAAGTGAAAGTTGAATTGGCTCTGGAATATGAAGTTGGTTGCCAGTTGCCAGTTGCCAATTCAACTTTTTATTAAGATTGTAACATGAAATCGAATTGGCATCTGGGTGCCAGTTGCCAGTTGCCAATTCGCAAGGTTGAACGAATTGGCATATGGCTGCCAGTTGCCAGTTGCCAATTCGTGAGTTTGAACGAATTTGTTATTTGCAAGTGAAAGTTGAATTGGCATCTGTAATATGAAGTTGGTTGCCAGTTGCCAATTCAACTTTTATTAAGATTTTTACATAAAAATCGAATTGGCATCTGGCTGCCAGTTGCCAATTCGCGAGGTTGAACAAATTGGCATCTGGTTGCCAGTTGCCAGTTTCCAATTCAACTTTTATTAAGATTGTTACATAAAATTCGAATTGGCATCTGGCTGCCAATTGCCAGTTGCCAATTCGTTAGGTTGAACGAATTGGCTATTTGCAAGTGAAAGTTGAATTGGCATCTGGAATATGAAGTTGGTTGCCAGTTGCCAGTTGCCAATTCAACTTTTATTAAGATTTTATATAAAAATCGAATTGGCATCTGGGTGCCAGTTGCCAGTTGCCAATTCACGTGGATTAACAATTTTGTTTTTAGTTAATATTTGCAAGTGAAGACGAATTGGCAACAAGAGTGTGAAGTTGGCTGCCAGTTGCCAGTTGCCAATTGAATTGGCATTGAATTGGCAACCGGCAACTGGCAACTGGCAGCTAACTTGACGAACATCATATCCGTTTGAATGACGTGTAAAATGGTATTGCCAACTCCAAGGCTCAGCTTTCAGAAGCTAGTATCAGGAGAAGAGAAGTTAGAATTCACAATTTCAACTCCGTGATTTAACTATTTCAACTTCATGAGTTTACGATTCAAGCTTCATGATTTCAGTATTTCAACTTCATGAATTCACGAATTTGTGATTTTGAGGTAGGAAATGCTTAATTTATTTTACTTAAAGTCAAGAATACGATATGTACATTCATATTTTTTCATCTTTACCAAAGGATGGCATTGATAAAATCTGCTCTACATAGGATTAAGGTAGATGGGGTACGGTCAGTAATGTATAACCGCTTAGCACTGGAATTTGAACCTTTCTACACTTGGGTATATGTTTCAGCAAAGGAAGCTAAAATAATGGAAGTAAGTGAAGTTTCTCAGCTGTTAAACTGGTTTTCAGAACTTGGTTAATAAATCAAAGCAAGATTTAATACTGAGGTTTATATGTGAAGCAGTGTACATATATTGTATGTTTGCCAACGTCCAGCCTCACTGGCCTATGAAGCCTCAGGTGTGCCTATAATACTTTGCCTTTCTTTCATAGCTGTCGATAAATCTAAGTTCGTTGAATCAATCGAAAAGTTCCTCTTATAAAGGAGTTCGACTTAAGAATCTAAACTTATTTTACAATACATGTACTGTGTACAATTACAGGACTGTTGAAATGAGTTAAGTTATACGTAGTTATTTTTTTTTTAAAAGAAAGTTTATAATTCTGAAATTAAATTTTATAGTGGATGTCTGGCTTTTATTTTTTCCTATTGCGCATGCGTGACATTATCGTTTTTTCAGGTTAAAAATGTATAGACAGAGTTACTGCCCTTCGTTAGTTTTTTTCTGAAAATAGACTCTTGTTTTCGTCAATTGAAGTTTGCTGACGTCTTACTTGGCAAACCCGAACTATTATTTGAAGGTTTAACTTTACAACGCACACATCAGTCAGTTGTTTAGGAACAGTGGTGAAAACTGAAGGAGTATTTTGTAAAAGCTGCTTACAATTTTTTTTATGTATAAATAGAAGTGTTTTTCTTAAAGATTCAATCCGTATTTATGTCTCCTTTTAAGAAACTGTCTGATTGGGGCTAATAAACAAAATGTGCTCTCTTTCAGAAATACCAAGAATTCTTAGACGACGGATGATACCATCGAAAAAGCTCCAATGAGTGCATCAAACTCATACGAGTCAAAATGCATCGTACACGAAATTCTGTCAAAAATCATCCCTTTGTATCAACTAAAAGATGTTGCTGGTAATGCGGATGATGCCCTGCTAAAGGGTTACAAAATGAAAAGTACAAGTCATTTTCATCAAGTGCCAAACTCTCCTTCTCAACTGGAGTGCCGTGGTCGAGTGGCTAGAGTCGCTGACTTGTAACCTCTCATGGATTTGGGGTCTTTGATTTGAGCCCTGCTACCGACCATGTCTGTTGACAGTTTCTTAGAGTGGACCGGGTTCTAGTACTGGTCCTTCCCTGGAACGATGGACAGGAAAATTGCCCGTCTGTAAACATGACTGGAATAAGGTTGAAACGGAGCTTTTACTTCAAATTGCTACATTTCATTGCGCATACATTTTTATAATTAAAGACAAAGAAAACAACATTGTCTTAAGGCTTTGGTTCGAATTTATATACAATGCAATGATTGTTTAGTGAGATAAGTCAACCATTAGAGCTGTATAGGAGCACACTTTGCGGGTAAAAATAATGAGTTTAGATTAGGTACAATATGGCAGCAAAGACCAAAGGCATATATATGTATAAACAGTTACAGACAAACCTCTTTCAGACAGCCAACCAAGCAATGTATCAGTATTGGTCAAAAGGACAGGAAGCTGCTGTACTGAGATGGTCACTAAGCATAGGATCATGTTTATTGAATTACATTTTGTTTAAAGTATTGGCTCAATCTTTTAAAAAGTTTTCATGCTTTCTGTTTATTTGAAAGAAAGGTCCGGTGTGCCTATAAACTCTTCTATTCAAAAGGTAAAGAAATTCAGTCACTTCTGTTGAACATGTTGAAGAGACAGTGTTATCAAATGGAACCTGATTTATTGAGTGACAAATCATGTTACATGTGTAACTGCATTTAGTGCAACTATTTTGTTATTGTTATTATATTTCTATATTTTTACTAACCTTTGAAAGGTTCAAAAGAAATGAAGAAATGCAGAAGAAATGATATTATAGCGTTCCAGTATTTCGTTATTTTTGAATCCGTACTCCACCAAAACTTTAAAAAACTGGCAATCGTAAATGTTTAACACCAACCCTTTATTCTACCTTTGCGACCGATGGTGATGAGCATTGAACACTTGCAATTTACACTGTTCGGTATTCTGTAAATAATCGTTATTTTCGTTGAGCATCCCAATGGACCATCAAATGGTACTCGTATCAAAACTGAAAAAAAATGACAAAGCTGTCATAGGTTTACTTTCTGTTCTGTAATGGGGCATGTGTAAACAAGGCCTGCACAAGGAAATAAATAATTTCTGGTGGAGAAAAGAAAAAGTCTGTATTCCAGTGCGCATGCGCCAGGTGAAAACCCGGGAATGTCAAATTCCTGAAAGAGGCCCAACATTCAAAATTAGTCGTTAGGTAATTAAATGAGATGAATGTTAGTGTGAATGAAGACAAATTAAATGAGTGGGGAATTTATAGGATGTAGGGTCTAATAAAGGGTGTATGGCCTGTAAAATTACATATACTGACAAATACATTAAATAGACATATACAAGAAACATGGACAGAACATATATCCAGGAACTCTTTTTGAATTAACTGATATTGTAAAATATATATACTGATAGAATAATGATAGAAGCTTTCAAGATTCCTCTCCATGCAAACTACCTACACACCATGTGTCATTGCAATTGGTCACTCCTAACTCGAGTTACTGAACGAAAACCGTTTTTCTGTTTTTAGTAACAGTGACCTTGACCTTGAACCAAGGTGGTTGTAACATGCGCTGTGCACATCGTCCCATATGGTGAACATTTGTGGTGAGTTATTCTAAAATCCTTGACGGGGTTCAAGAAATATGGATCGCAAATGAAATATAGTCATACGACCGTTGGTCTCTAATTGTGACCTTGACCTTGAACCAAGGTGGTTGTAACATGCGCTCTGCACATCGTCTAAATATTGTGAACACTTGTAGTGAGTTATTGTAAAATCCTTCAGGGGGTTCCAGAGATATGGGGTGGACACGAAATATAGTCATATGACCTTTGATCTCTAATTGTGACATTGACCTTGAACCAAGGTAGTATTTATTCTATTACAAATTGATAAAAAAAAACATTTAAATCAATCACAGAAATAGAAAGATTATTTCCAATGTAAAAGGAAGTGACATTTTTTTATATACTAATTTATTTATTCTCGATTGCAAAACAAGAACCACTATGACAGGCCTCTATTTGTCAAAATTAGTTTCGCGGGCGAATAGTCCATTCCACGATTTTATCATAATCCCCGTGAATCCCGAGAAAATCAAGAGCTATGTCTACGTTTGACGACCCTGCCACACAAATTTTGACGTGTAGACTTTATTGGTCTTATCGTGCAGTTTGATCAAGGTAGGATAAGTTTTGAAAGTTTTTGAATTTCTGTTGTGTAAGTTTAATTTTATAAATTCTTTCTTTATTCAAAAGCTTCTTGCAAGAAGTTTTAGTTTTTCTCACTTCCGGTATTTTTCTCATTTCTCTTCTAGCAAGTTTATAGGCTATTAGATTAAGCTTTGTCAATTTCATAAATCGTTCGGCTTGTTAGAAAATGTCTGTTTAATGGTTTTAATCAGGTCCATGAATGTGCTAAATTTACAAATATTCTGTAAAAATACACATATATATCTGTATATACACTCGACAACACAAAATACCCCTTCAAAAGCATGATTTGCTCATGCGACACTGAAAGGAAACATTTCATCACAACCGTGAACTGCAAACGTGGAAACAAAGGTACTAACATATTTTCGTAATTATTTCTTTAAAGGAGTAACTACTAAATTATTTAGATACTTTACTAGGGCTGTAACGATACATTCGAATATTCGATTTAGTCGAATACAGTTTTGTCCGAATTGTATTCGTTATTCGCCATGTGCCGAACCGAATATTTACGAATATAGATAAAAATTGCATGATTTAAACTAAAATCATTTGAATTTACCTAAAACAGATGAAATCTACTGAAAACGTTTCCGTTTCATAGCGCATTTTGCACTATTTCGTCGTAATACCCCACCCACAACAAATGACAGATATTTTCATGACATTTATTTAAGAAGTCGTCGGGCCGATATTTGATGTTAGTTTACAATTGAATAAATGATTTTCATAACTTTCTGGGTTTTAAACTGATTGAATTCATTTAAACTTCACATTCAATTAAAATTTGATTTCAACAACTGGAAATTCCCATTTTACGACACCCAAAAACCGTCTACATCAACAACATGTCTAGCATCGAGGAAACCATTGAAATCGTAGATCCTCTTTACTCTATAGTCGTGTCTAGTCATTTTTTACTAAACAGTTCTAGTCATTTGAACCCAGAGCTCTTTAAGTTACATGTTTACTCAGTGTTTTTTTACGTTTGAACAGTATTATTTCAGTATATAATTTCACAGTGTTTTTGAGTACAAAGAAAGTAGTATTATCTAGTCAGCAGACTGTAATATATCGTTGGCAAAAGCAATATAATGTCCACTTGTTCAATGATTTTAGTATAGCATTCATATTCATGAATAAATATTCGTATTCGTCACCCTGTATTCGTGATACGTATCGTATTCGCCCCTTAGTGTATTCGTTACGGCCCTATACTTTACCCTAACCAGGTCTATTACATCGCCTGTATTTCAAACACAGATCTGGCACAGTGTATCATACACACGCCGGGATTATGAAGTGCAAAATGCACTTCGGTAAAAATCATATGTGGAGCTTCCAGAACTCCAAAAACAAGGTAGGACCCACGTCCCTACCTTAAGGTTCAAGGTCACACTTGAGAGTTTGAAGGTAATGAAATCCTGTATACATAGTATAAGTACACATTCGTGTCCGGACTGTAACTTTTGTTATGCATTGAAGGATTTTAAAATAACTTGGCACAAATGTTCAGCACATCAAGACGACGTGTCTCGTGCAAGAACCATGTCCCTACCTCAAAGGTCAAGGTCTCACTTGGAGTTTGAAGGAAATGGAATCCTGTATACATAGTAACTCTGTCATGGATGGAAGGATTTTAAAATTACATAGCACAATTGTTGAGCACACGGAGAGGACACAGACTGTGAGACACCTCTTTCGGGGGCATTTGTCACGTGTGAGGGACAGCTCTTGTTCTATTGCTGTTGGTGCTATTTACGGAACGTTTGACCATAAACATCGACCTCGTGTTCATCGGCATCATTTCTTTTCTAGTCATTGACAACGCCATGTAATTCACACAAAGTTATTGTAGATAATGATGCAATTATTTGATATATTGAATCCGGGTGACAACGCCGTGTAATTTACATCCAAGTTATTGTAGATAATGATAAAGTTATTTGATATATTGACTCCGGGTAGCAAGGTCATTTAAATGATGTACAACAGCTAGTGATTGGGAGACCACGTCTATCATTTCATGATGTATTTTGATTTTATTTGCCATTAAAATCAACCCAACCAGTACCCATTGGAAACCCCATTTAAAGCTCCTCAAATGAGAATTTTAGTTCCAAGGCTCGGACGAAGTATAGAAAATCCAACAAAATTGTTAAAGTCTTAGTGAACACAAGGTAACTAAGCTAAAATGTCATCGTGCTGTAGGTTCTGTTGGTAGACATCGTAAGCAATATCTTCCAGTTATAGTTCTGCACCCAATATTTTTGTAACAGTGAACATAATGCAACCAAACTTAGTGTATAGGAAGTATTTATGAATATATTTAATTGGATTGTGTTTTGGGGCTCCTGCGGTCAAGGTCACTGTTACTAAAAATAGGAAAACTGTAATATATTCAATATCTTTAGTTAATGTTATGGACATACATAATGTAACCAACTTTTGTCTGTAGTAAGTATTTAAGAAGATCTTTAATGGGCTCCTGTGGTCATTGTCAAGGTCACTGTAACTTAAAATGGGAAATACAGTAATATGTATATCTTTAGTTACGACTGACATGATGTTACTACATTATTAAGTGTGTAATACATATGCACTAAGGCTTATTGGAATTGTGTTTGGGGCTCATGGGGTCAAAGTCCAGGATTTTTTTTTTTCAAAAACTAAAAAAATGGGGAAAATACAATATCTTTAATTGAAGTTGAATTATTGTGACCAAACTAAGTGTCTAGTAATTATTATGAAAACCTTTTGTGGAATTGTGTTTCAGGGTCAAGGCCAAGGACACTTTTACTTAAAAAATGGTAATAAATAGACCGTAAAAGGATAAAATCAGACGAGCGTCCCTCACCCAATGATATCAAAATGAATAGGGTTCACTTATTGCTCATGACAAATGTCTCTATCAAGTTTGAGACTTCTAGGCTAAAGCCTTCTCAGGTTATTCAGCGTAAAAAGAATTAAATTTCGGGACACTGACCTTGACCGCAGACCTAGTGATTTTAAAATAAGTAGGGTTTGTTGACTATCCCTAACATGTTCGAGACCTCTGGGTCAAAGCGCTCAAGTAATTGTGCAGAAACCAAAGATTTACCGAAACCTACCGATAGATCCAAAGCATATATACCGCTATTCGGACGGGAGGGGTTGGGGAGAGGAGAGGTTCATTAAATGACGTTTCAATAATAATACCATTATCCGAAGGTTTGTTATACCCCAGGTTGTTTTAGAAAGACAGCAAATATGTCAATGTAAGGAACTTGCAACTGAGAAAAAATGATTTATTATTTTGCAACAGTTTTACAACTGTCTTACATTCCTGTGCACAAGGACGTTTATGTCAAAAATATCCCTCAGTCTTTCTGCATATTCAAATATAGCAAGGAGACGCGACAATGCCGCCAAAGCAGGTTTAAACGGTGCCTGTAAGAGTTGTAGAATTAAAAAAAAACAGTCACCTTGATCACCTTCCCCCCCTGCAAAGAATTTTTTTTTGCTCAATTTAAAAATTGTTCATTGTAGAACTTTTCTTTTTAATTGTAGAACATTTTTTTCTTGAATTTATTTTTAGTAACAGTGACCTAACCATTTTTCTATTTTTAGTAACAGTGATATTGACACTAACTTTAGTGACCCGAAACGCAATGCCAAGCTTCGTCTCCACGCAAGCTACTTACAGACCAAGTTTCATTGCAAATAGTCACTCCTAACTTGAGCTGTTAAACGGAAACCAATGTTTGACGCCCGCCCGCCCGCCCGCCTGACATACGACATCGCCATTCTTTTAAGAATTAAAAAAAAACCTGCTTAAAAATGAAGACACTCTACAAGAATGTGTATACATGTAATTCAATAATGAGTATCTCAGTCGGGTTTTATTGAAAATTTGCATGTGTAATGAATATAAATGTATATCTCAAATTAATCACACGACTCTATAACGAAGTTACTATGAAAGGCCATAAGTGGTAGAATGTACTGAATGTTCATCGCACAGTCAGTTTTACTTCAGTTGAGTTCCGTTGACATATTTCATACCGCCATCAGTTGCCTTCAATCCTTTCAAATAATAATCATATTGAAAGAAAATGATAAAAATGAATACAAGTACAATAACTCAGTGAAAGAGTGAAAGCTGTTCATGTATGAACTGGACGTGCTATAAATACACGTATATCCGCAAAGTCTTGAATCAATGTTCAGCTTCAGTTCCTGCATGTCCAGTAGGTGGTGTATCCTTAATTTTTGTGGTTTAAAATCACAGAAAGCTCCGTAAGTGCTCTTGCACTTGGGATGAGCCATGGTGAAAAAGTTCTCACCTTTCACGAATTCAGGTTGATACATCTTAGTAAATAACGTCAATTTCTTGTCATTCACCTTACTACATGCCTTACGAATTTCTTATCACGTGTGTTTCACAAGTATGCATATGCGCATGCGCGCCTTACTAGCCAATCAAAATAAATCATCCTCGCAAAGACACTTAAAGTCCTGAGTATGTGTTAATCTAATAACCCCATGAGTATTCCAACAATTCCACCGACTATAAGTAACATAATTGACACTATCACTATGGAAACACATCGTAGTTTTCGATTGTCTGGATCCTGAAATTAGATAAAAATATTAGAACATATTTTAACAAAGATAATTCTCGTAGAAAGATTGGGTACAACACAGTGCATAAACATTCTGATTGCATTGTTTGGCCTTGCTTTTTGTATATGAAAACAGCCACGAAACACAAAATACAACCGAGTGGTAGATTTTGATACGAGTTTGAATTTTTATTGAAAAATGATGTGTATTTAAGGCGATCAAGGTATCAAATACTGACATTGTCAGACTATTTATCAATCAACTTTTTACATTTGAATTTCATCTTTTGTAGTAGCATGCCGGATTTCTTAAGTAGGCTTTAAAAAGTGTCTATTCTCACAAAAAAAAGAAAAATTTAAAACGGCTACCACAAAATCATGATAAAGAAAAACAAAAGTTTGTTTCCCAGTTTTAAAACAATAAAGTCGGTAAAGTCTATACAAGAGAACTCAGTTAACGGTTACATGTACAGTGTGTAGGTATATGCAAACTGACACATAAATACAGCATAAATTATTTAAAAGTTTTATAAATTGTGATGCAGAACATGCTGTCACTACATTTTTCACAAGCCTTTCATTTGTTAGCATAATTTTAGTTGACATTAGCCTCTTGATTCAGCACATGGTTATAGTCGGTTAAAAAGGGTGCAATTTCGAGTGTCATACACGTGAAGAAATATAATAAGGTATTAGTATGTTATATTGTGTAAATACATGTATGCTCTATTTTGTAAGGCTGACAGTTCTTTGAATGTTTGTATATATGTTTGCAAAAACAAAATATAGCATAATCTTATTCAGTATAAAAGACGGCTAACATACTAGCAATATTGCACCATCGGAGCGAAACATTATGCCAAAGTAACATTACATTATAAGTAAAGCCAGCTATTGAAAATTGCACGAAGTGACAGCAACTGCAAATCAGTTTTTTTCAGCTTGGGGCGAAGTGAGGCAGTGACGTCACTATATTTCAGTCAATGCAAGACTATTCCAGGTGTATATAATGAAGGAGAGTGAACTCATTGTTTCAATTCCGTATTTACTAAACTGAGCCCAAAACTGTTGCTAGGACCTAGTTCGGCTATTGTTGCACTAATTGCCCGACTCTGGTGTCATCTGCGATTCTCTCTGAAAATAGCCCCTGGTTAAACTAGGCACTATGCATGCCTATTTTGAATGATATTCCCTGACACTTTTTACATAAGGTTATTAAGCATTTGGGACAGATTGTACCGATAATGTCGATCCATACATAGGAAAATGGCGATGGTAAAACATGCCAGACATGTCTTTGCCAGAACGAGAAAGCCAAATGAAAACTGTGCTTTCAAAGACAATGATTATATAGCGGCTAACTTAAACGTTAATGTATCTATCAGCAATAGTTTCTATATGTTTCGGAATGTTTGACAACTGTCAGCCGTACGTATCTAGCTAAATGTTTACCGATTATACAGTATCAGAATTAGTGTTTGTAATACTTGAATGAAGGTGTTCAATACTTACAAGCCAGTAGTAGATGCTGAACATATTGTACTGGGAGAAGAAATATATCATAACTATAATGATTGTCTTGATACAGTGAACTCCGTATATAACTTCGGATATAGCCACAATTTTATAATGATGTAAGCAGCATTATGTTCGTTTCGAGAAATAAAGGTCAAGATTGCTTATAAAGCCATGAATATCAATTCATTCGATTCTTCAATCGACCAATTAAAAGTTGCGGTACAAATCAGCAGCTGTTAAATAACCTTCCCCGTAAAGTAGACCAGAAGTAAAGGTGAAACAAACGGCCACCCGGCCGAAAAACCACACAATAGCTAGTACACCTCATCTTACTTTTACACTAGAGAATCATTAAAAACAAATGTTTGAACATCCTCGGAGAAAAGGCAATATATAGGATCACTTTGTCCGGTCGCCCGCTCGTCCGTCCGTAGGTCACAGAAACTTAACGTTGGCTTAAATTTGCCATTTCTAAATATTTGTCATCAAACTGCTTATGACAGAAAAATCGTGATGCCACCAAATTTAGTAGGTCAAGGTCATATTTGACAGAGTTATGCCCCTTTTTGTACTTAAATTTTGTCACGAAATTATTGGTTATTCTTTTGTTATTATCTCATTATTTTCTTGTCTCTGATTTCATTTATTTCCCATTTAAATGTTTTGCTGAGAGACATTTGATTTCTTTTATAGTTTTACACTTATACACAATTTAGCTGTATTACACCGTATGTCGAATGTATACATTTATAACGTACAGACACAAAATACTTCTGTTCTGCACAGCACTGCACTGCACAGCTATTCAATGAAAACACTTTACCTGTCTATCTGCCATATACTTCGAACTGATAATCTTGCATAGTTCATTATCATACAGAACCATACTTCTATATCAAGTACAGCTACACTTAATCCGTTAACCCGAACTCATACTTTATATAAGCCACTTTATATAATACAGAGCTATACCCTCTATATTATATAGAGCAAAACTCTAAATAATTTCTAAATTCAAATGATATGTCAGTTAGAGGCTGAAATAGAGTATCCTAGTCAGCTGCTGATAATCCCTTTAACGTTTTCATTTCTCTTTTTAGCATTTAACTATTAGACAGAGTCTTCTGTGTTTCTATTAAACAGCAGGTTCAAACCTATTACCGTAAACATGGCATATATGGCACCCTCCGAAACCTCTAGCTGTATAATGATAGCTAAAGCGGGTTGCCGACTAAAGCAAATTTTCTGTTGTACATTTGGTGTGTCTTGGACCAAGGGGATGTTTCGGACGAGAATGATTACTACAGAATCAGAGAAATTATTTGTTTCTCTATAAAATTCATGCTTCACTTTATAAATGCTTACAAAATTACATCATTCTACTTCACTCTTGATTTATTCCTTGTGTACTTCCGTTGCAGAATTGCAAAATCAATCCTTCAAGTGGATGATAACAGAAGAAAGTACTTAAGAATACAAACTCAGCAAACATACTCGAAAATCTGTTAATCATAGCTATCAAAACCCACAGAAGTTGTGAGATACACATAATCTTGATTCTTTTCTTCTTATGTTAACGATTTAGTACTCTAATTAAATGAAAAAAGGTGATGATTTGATAATTTTCAAGGCTAACTCATTAACTAAGTGTCGGCTTTTGCGGGAACAAAAAATGAATTAGCATTTTGTAGCACTTTAATTCATATTTTGCATTGTAGAAGGCCGTATGAATATAAGATATACTTTGATTAACATGTAAATCTTTGTATGTCTGATATGTTACCTTCATTAAATAAAGATCTTATTACTATTATTATCAATAAAAGGTATGGAACGCCGTAGTTGTCTTGTGTCGAGATATTTCATTTAGTCTTGCCAAATTAACAACCATCAATCAACTTTATTTGTACCAAGTTACATAATGTAACAACATGGCTTAATTCAATGTCTAAACTATATTATGTGGGCAGTATTTTAAACTACACTGGGTCTATATTAAAGACACAGTTTATGGTTATAATGCAGAAAATCCAAACTACTTGAATATACACATTTCCAGGTAATTGTTTTCAACATCAACAGTAGTGTAAGCTTCACATAGTATAGTATACTGATAGTCCGAGAGAAGAAGAAAAAATACAGCTGTCTGGAGAACAGTGATTATTACTGTTAAATTTGTTAAATTTACATGGTCATAACATTAATCAAAAACAAGATGGCATACATTGTGAACATCGAAATATAAATGTTTGACATACCAAGGATCTTATGGAAAAGAAAAATGAAATATCCTGACACGAGACAGATACAGCGTCCCACAGTATGTAAGACATTGGCACTTGAAGACTCAGCCATTATAGCAATATTAGTTCGTTGTCTCTTTCCATTTCTGGGTTCAAAAGAAGTTATTATCATTCTAACCTAATTTTGTCATTACCGAACGTGTGAACATACTTTTAATACCATGCAAACCAGTAGTATGTAGAAAAATTTATGTTACAATTATATTGAATCAATACAGGTTTGTAGTAAATTATAATTCATCATTGTATAAAACATCCCGCAGTGGTTACTTCCCCCTTTATAATGTGGAACTCATCCAATCAAATTGCTGTAATGAGTCTTCTATTGTATTTTGATTTTTTAAACAGCAAGAACAACAACGATGACGTCATCTTCCAATAAACTTACCTCTGGGTAATTTTCAGTATTAGCCACAGAATCAGCAACGGATGTTTCATTTTCTAAAATATAAAATGTCACAAATATCTATATGTTGAAATTTCGAGAATACGAGTGACGGTCTGAAAATATGTGAACTTTTTTATATCATTCGGAAAGTATCAACTATTAAACAAAAATTCGTTTCGAAATAATCTCAATATGCATCTATGTACACCCTTTGTCAGCTCTGCGGGAGTTTTTGTTTTCACTGTGCAAACCTTAAAAAGTACCTATTTCTAAGGTACTGTATTAACAGTTGAAATTAAAGCGGGACCTAGACTCGTTTTTGGTCCCAGCAAGCAATTTTACCGGTTCTGGAAACAAGTAAATGTTATGGTGGGGCAAAATAGTGGCTATAGGGAGGGTGTGGTAACAATTGCCTCTTAGACTATAGACGAGTCGCAGTGGGAGGGGCGTTGTAATGAAGAAGGAATTTTTTCTGTGCTAGCCTCGGTTGTAAGTGTACATGAGTTTTTCACGAAGTATTTTTAAGAATTATTCAGAAGAGTAACGTTGTACCGTTTGGCATAAAATGAGCAAGTACTATAGTATTATACCATAATCATCCTGGAAAAACTAGCATTACCTTACCAGCTATAGTTTTTCGCGGATGGGAAACTAGCTCGTTTCCACTGCTTTGGCGGAACTTTTGTTTTATGTTCAGCATGATGCACCCACATTTCATCACCAGTGTATTTAGTATGTGACTGAAAACTGCATTGCCTTCCCGATTAAAATTACTTCAATGATTATTTTGACATGGTCGCCCAATTAGCTTTTTGGCCATCTGTCAAGTGGCTTGACACCCGTCTTGCACTGACCTTGCTTATACCAAGTTGTTCATGTAAGAATCAAAAGGCTAATATGGTGACCATTTCATTTCATTTTAATAATTTTAATCGGGAAGGGAATGCGTTTTTGAATCGCACTATCACTGATTACGAAATGTGAGTGCATCATGCGGAACCCGAGATTAAAACTCCGTCAGCAGCGGAAACTACATTTATATTAATCATATTCATTACAATATCTGGAAACCCCAGTAGAGAGTAAAAACAGTCACGTGTCTTTAAACCTTTTCCCTGGTGGTGGAAAAAGCTTCCACCTTAATGACCAGAGCAGACCATGAGTATCCTGCATAGCTGCGCAGTCTAGATCATGATCTACACTTTTCGCTATTCAGTCAGTAAATTGTCAGTGGAAATCCCTTTGAATAATAGTGCTGTCCTAAATGAAAGATGGACAAGTCCATTTTAGATATGTCATGGCATAAGGGTGAAAAGTAGTAGCTACCATTTTGCTTCTGAATTCTCAGCATTGCTGAAATACTGTCCTCAATAGAAACAGAGTTGTTTTAGCAACGATATCTGATGTTACTGGATTAATACTTAAGTATACAACGTTTTTCAGAGCAGCATCCCACAGCAAAATACAGGATCCTGCTCACGAATCAGCAGTATTGCTCTGTTGTTCTACATACCTATTGCAATAGTGAACTTTTCAGTTTCCATATCCGGGTCAATTTCCCAGGCTTGTATTGCAATACTTTGGTTCATAGAATAAATCAACTCGTGTAAATCATCCATTTCCCTGAAAATAATGAACATTTAAAATTTCGGTCAAATGCATGTCCAAATCATGAAGATCCAGAAAGATAATGTTAAAAAGTAACAGTTTTGAGGTAAATAATATTATGTAGGTTAGAAAGTTATAATTATTGAAAGTTAAAACAAACGTATATATGGTGCATAACAGTAACCGTTATTCTCTCTAAGTGGACCTTAAAATGCTAACTTAACAATATATATTGCTACAGTTCAAAACAACGTGTGTGTAATAAGATCAGAAGGATCTAAAGTTAAGATGTTTAATTGATATCAATTACAGTTTCGACCATAAGTATGACGGACATATAAAAAAAACCTACATTTTACGAATAATTAGGATTGCGAATTCATATGATGTAACCAATCAGAAAAGACGTTAGAACGGATATAGTATTACTTTTGAATTATTTGGATATCCTCTGAGTCAGTATTGCGTAGGTCACTGCTACCAAAACTTTTGACAGAGAGAGCATCGGAACCAGAAAAATGTTCAACCACAAGTTTGTCGTGGCATTTCTTGGAGCTAGGTGGTTCCGAAAAGCCTGAATTGATAAATATACCATCGTCTGAAAATAGAATATAACTACAGTAAATGATAACTTCCTGCATTATTTTTTTCTAAATTCTAGGTCCGAACTTAGATTGGTGAGAAACGTTCAACCTCGTGCCGTGATTTTAACTAAAGCTAAGCCCGTTTATAACAAACTCCGGTTATTCCTTATATCCAGAGTTTGCTATATCCATATATCATTTTCATATAAAACAAAGAAACAAATCGGACAGTTTATCAAATTCCCTTATATCTGGATTTTCGCTATTATATCGTTAAATAAGAATTTTACTGTATGTTAAAGCACACAGAATCCAGTTCTATCGGTACGACCAATTTAGTCATGGGCATATAAATTCAGTACTCAATATTTCACTTTACGCGTCACGTATATAGTACCGGCATATGTCGTGACCCAGTCTCGTCATAGAACTTCCAGGAAATTGATGTTTGGTAAAATCATTGCTTTCTGCTATCATGTGTTTCATGACAGCAATAGCAATCTGGCTTTATACGCTAATTAACATCACGAGTCTCATTGATTACCTGGACCGAGCTTTTCACAACATTGCGTGCTAAAATTTCATTGTTACTTCTACTTCCTCTTTTGTTTGCTTAATGGATGTACTAAAGACTTTACGGAAGCATCATTATCGTTTGAGTGATGCGGCGTTGTCTGTTAACAGTTAACAGTAACAAGAGACGTTACTTTCTGCCCCTACCGTCGTGCGAAAGGAACAATTGCACGTGAGACGCGTGCTCCTAGTAACGTACTGATAATGCGTACAAAAAACTAACTGTTTCTAACGTGTACATGTATCATCACATGAAATGTAGTTTTAATATTAACATGATACTGTAAATATTTTTTATTCACGAGCTGCTTATTACAAGACTTCTGCGTTTTCGGTTTATTTCGTTATATTCGCGAGATATTCAGTTCGTTAGAGAATGGTGTCACGACAAAATTTCAGATATGAAATCAAAATATGCTCAAATAGTTCATTCGCGAAAACTGGCGAAAATTAAAACCGTTATGTATAACTTAATTTTAGAAGTTTAATATATCTTAGGAGGACCTGTTTCATGACTGACCTGTTTCACTGGCCCTTTGAATGTATGCAGTCATTTTAAGTGCAATATTACGGATAACTAATTATACCAGGTTTGTGATCTATACATCTATGTATATAACATCATCTGAACTACACCTATATATAAAAGGTGCTGACAGAGACAGTTTAATCATAGGGTTGATATTTCCAGGGTAACCCCACTTTTGAGGCCCTTTTCTTGCCTTTTTACACTTTCAAGTGCAGATATAGATCAGTGGTCAATATAACTTCGAGTCAGATCTGAAATTACTATAAGGTGGCAAATGACTTCATATGTGTATTAGATATGGTAAACAGACTCTTGTTGCATAATATTATAACAAATATCACTAAATTTAATATTAAAAAACATATTTTTTATACGGTGTAACCAATATAGTGAATGTGTTCTGTATCTCATAGCAAGATTCACTCTAATTATAAATCATTTTTTGTTTCGTTTGTGAAAATTGACTTTAAGCAAATGCCAATTACCGGTTATTTCCACTTGTTTACAAATGAAATAGGGGGTCACTGAAGTATGCAAAGCAGGGGTGCTTGTGATAAACACTACTATAGTTTTGTTGGAATATTTTCCGCTTTATTATACATCACAAAGATTAGTGACAGATAACATATTAACAGTAATCCATAAAGAGAATAGGTCTTCTTTAAAAGAGCTGGTAATTCTGCCAGAAGTCTTTTAAAGGTCAATGAAACTGGTACTTCGAGGATAATTATATTCTTAAGGCTTACAGAGCACCTTGTTTTTTTTTGCGATGATAAAAGACCAAAGCGGGAATTGAACTGGAATTGAGTACATAGTTAATAAATCAGCTCGAATAAAGCTATTAAAAGATATGTATCTAGTCTTAATTAATTTTTCTTGTAGAACAATTCGATATGAATAGCCAGCAAGGCTGCTGTTTTTCATCAAAATTAATTAAGTCTGTTTTTTTAGTTTCATCTACTTTCTTTATTAAGGTTATACTGTCAAGCGAACTAGAAGCTTACATTAAGTTACTTGTGAAAAAACAATGCAACCGTGTTTAAAGCCCCAGTAGCACAATTACAAGTGGCTCCTTTGTTACCAAAAACAGATGCCTTACCTGCGGAAATGACGTTTATTTGTAATTAAAACATTCCTAACTTTGCTTTTTAAATCAAGAAGCACATGTTAGAAATAGAGCGTAGCATTTTCTTCGAAAATATTGCGATATATAAGAAAGGCTTCTGGCAACTATTCTTCGTGAAGAAACGACTTGAATACAAAAGATAGGCATATGTCAACATTTTTTTATAGTGAACACGATTCTATCATTATCCTACAAGTAAATTTAATTTACTGAATCTAAAGTAATCCTGGGACTTAAAAGAGAAAAAAGCAGACTTTGCCTTTTCGGAGTTAAAAATGGCAGCTTTGGTTGAGGCACAGACAAGCTCAGTTCTCCAATTTGAAAGTGTTAAACATACTTGTTTTTAACAAGTGCGTAAAATTTCCTTTCCTACTCGCCAAAGGACAGTTGTACTGACAAATTGATCGCATTTTGTAACTCGAAATAACCGGAATTCTACGATAAACGCCGAGGTTAACGGGTTAATCATGCCTCGCTTATGCCCTATAACATGATCTATAACATGCTTTAATTCAGTGAAGCCAACAATTTCACATACGGATACTGACAAAGAATTCCAAATAAACACGGAAGCCAAATAATTTGAGATCTCACCTATTTCTGAGTCAATCTCAAAATCTAGATAATACATAATTGTAAGCGAGTAATAATGCCCAACATATGTAGATCTTAGTGAATGATATACCTTTCGATGAGTTAAAATTCATATGTAGTAGAAGTGTAGTCAAATACTGTTGTTCAAGAAACTCTAAACAAGCCGAGAAGGCTCTATACATCCGCTCCATATCCTCTGTACACTCACTCCGAATAAGGTTTCTGCAAATAGAAATAAATTAGAAAAAAAAATAGTAAAGCAATTATCTCCCTTGATAGATAAACACCGAGATAAACCAAATGTGCATCTTGAACTTTTATCAAACGGAATCCTTTGACTTTGAGATATTTTACTATAACTTGATGTAAATGGGGTGTGTGTCATTACGTAAATATTCACATGTTTTATTGTATATTAGATCATGATGAGGTTAAGACTATATACTGTTACACTCGAGCTTCGGGCCACTATTGGAACAGACCACCATATTTTGTGTTGTCTAGTTTATAATTTGTTTATATGTATTTATTTATTTAAGTCTCTTCATTGCTTATCAATACAGACATTGAATAAATAAAATAACATGAAATACCACACACAATGTTATATATAAACCATAAGAAACCATCATATAATCTAAATGAACTATAGTCAGTTAAAATAATTTTGTGAGGGTTATTTTGTGCTTTCATCGATTTTAGCAAAGCTTTCGATGATGTTGTTAGCTGTAATTTATGGTCAAATATGACTAAACTGGATATTTTGGGGAATATCTTTTACCTTGGTAAATATGCTTGGGCTCAGACAGGGGTCAGACATGGGTTATTTTACTCTAGCCGCCTCCCCATCTTTTTACGTTTTTCAGTGTTATTTAAGACGTATGTACATTTTTATATTTAATGCTGATAGCTTTGTTTGCAGGAGGTAGGCATTAGTAAAAGGACAAAATGCAAAAATATTTTGAAAATGGAAATCATATCAAACTTTAAAGCAACAAGAGGACCATGATGACCCTATATCGCTCACCTGAGCATCATTGCAATATAAAACAAGAAAGTAGGTCAAAAGGTCATATTCAAGGTCAATCATATAATATTTTGTAAGCAAGTTTGCAAAACAAAACAAATAGTCCAAATCTTATCTCTCTAGCTTAAAAAACATACTAGGCCAAAGTCCAGGTCAGCCAAAATAAAAATTGAAATCTGCATTTAAAACTGTATATATGGTTCAAATTTCAGTACTGTAATTTAAAAAACAGGAAAGTATGTCAGTAGGTCAAGTTTTGTCGAAGTTGAATTATGCAAAACTGTAAACATGGTCCAAATTTCATTGATGTAGCATCTAAAACAGAAAGATATTCAGTAGGTCATTGTCAATAACAGCCAATGTCAAATTTGAAATATGCATGCGTGTCTATCCATAGCTTCAAATTCAGGAAAGTAAGTCAGCCAAAGCCGAAGTCTACATGCAAAATTGTATACAGGGCCAAAATTTCATTGAAATAGCTTGAAAAACCAATCCTGTGAAGCTTGATAAAACTTGGCCTTGTGGTTAAGGAGGAGAAATTGTTTGTAGCAAAATGTTGACGCACGGACACACGCACGACGACGAACCCCGGACAACCACTGAACACAATAACTAACCACTTTGTGCTCAGGTGGGCGAAATAACGTGAAACGGTACACATATGCTGGCATTTGTTCCGTTAGAATGGTACATGTAATCAAGTTAAAAAGGTTAATACGTTCACATTTTAAGTTATTGTTCACACAAGTACTAAGAAGTATAAAAGACAATTGCTGACGGGATTGAAGGCAGTCTCAACAGTGAAACATTACACTTCTTCACGTTACTTATATATCTCTGTTATACAATAGATATGTATGTGGGAAGTTGGTATCACCAGATCTTAACGATACTGTGAAGTGTGGGGATTGTTAAAATTCACAATTTCAAATATTTCACATCCACTTTGGTAAGCGCTAACAAAGTGTCAAGTATACCACACAAAAATGATCTTATAGAAACAATGGGATTGTCATTCAAGTATTTATGATACAAGTTATTTTACAACTTTTTTTCGCCATATTTGGGCAAGACAGTATTCCTCGAATTTTAAGACACACAAAGAAGTATTTCCTTACTTCAAAAATGCATCCGGTTTGACTTTAGTATATATGAACGTAAAAACAAATATTCGCAAATCCATTTGCAAAACGCGAACACTAATTGGCGCCAAAATTAATTGCTTTACAGTATTGAATAATATATTTCAGACTAAATGGCTACAAACAGACAATAATTATATAAAAAGGATAATTTAATGGTTAAAGTGTGCTTTTTAGTTGACAGACGATATGGATGAGTATCCCAATAAGCAAAACTAATGGCCATTAGTAAAAGGGGTTATTTTGTATGAGTCTGATTTTATCATTAATGGTTCTATTAAGCTGTTGGAATTGTTTCTGAATGCTTTCTAAAATGGATGAGAAAATTTTATCTTACACCGAACCGCAAAATAAACGCAACACATTTCTTTTTTGAATATGTCCGCCGTAATTATATTTTACTGACGCAAACGTATTTGAATATTATTTTACATGTAACTATTACTATGCCACTAAAATTTATTGAAATCATCGTACCGTGACACCTGACTGGCACTTAATACAAAAGCACGTTTTGCACGTGCGCGTTGAAATTGTAAATTATTTTTAAAATCGATAATTTCTTGACCAGTTACGATTTTACAATTAAAAACACCCCAAAAATATTAGCTAACAAAATTGTATTTTGCAAGCCACGATTTCCGGAAATTTGCGAAATCAGGCTGTCAGGATACCGAGATCACGAGAATTGAAATGTGTGAAAATTGAACTTGTGGGTATGAACTTTGACATTATGAAACCGGGTTATCTGTTGTTATATTTTAATGAATTTCACGTATGTAGGTAGGTACCAATGAAATGAAAAAACTCGTTTTTTCATTTGATTGTTTTTTTCAGTTATGTTTCCCCAACTGTTGCGTTTCTTTTGCGGTACTTTAATAAATTGGTAGACTTTATGATTCTACATGTTCTATACTCAGTCAAAAAAGAAAGTGTACATGGCTTTTTCTCGTGTAACTTTGTTAACAGGCGACCAATATTTGTCATACTTTCAGCAAAGAATCAGTAAACTGATGCCATTTAGTTGTACACGGTTGAGGTCAAGTTGGCATTTCTTTTGTCCTATAATTTTAGCTATTGCACAATATTTTGCACGGAACATCATGCTTCGTTCTTTGCTTGCGATTCCAATGTCGTATCAGTACCTAGGACGTTCGTTCGGACAGGAAAACATAATACTGCAAAGCTTATCGCGAATAGCGATGCCACGACTTAGCAAACAAAAGAGACTACATGGAGTCGGGAACTTCCGTTGATGACGCTACACGGCCGTTAAACTGTCATAGGAATACAAGTTCACGTCTCGGTGTTCAATTTCGACAAACTGGAGACATTTCTGATAGAGCCTGGTGAGGTAAATCTGTTTATACGTTCGAATGGAAAAGGATTCCAAATTACGTCATCAGACGCTACGTCATGTAAATTGGCAATTGTACGTGGAAGAGGTGGTCACACTAGATAGTAGCTATTCTTGCAAACCATTTTTATATTAAGATGCATCATTTCGATAAGTTTCTTTTTAAAAATCTTTTTCAAAGTGCAAGACGGTATGCAAGAAAAATTTTCTTCCATGCTCTGCCGAGTTCCCGCGAAACAGTTACCCGAAGGGACGGATATTTCGATCTGAATCTCGTGCTCATATAAGAAACTAATAGTGTTAGGAGAAAAACGATGTGTTAATTAAACCTATCCGGCGGTTTTTAGCTCGACTTTTCTATGAAAAGGGGAGCTATCCTACTCGCCCCGGCGTCGGCGTCGGCGTCGGCGTCGGCGTCGGCGTTGGCGTCACACCTTGGTTAAGTTTTTCGTACCACCCCACTTAATTTCAAAAGTATAAGAGGTATGGCTTTGAAACTTTCCATACTTGTTTACCATCATAACCTCCATCTACAGACAAGAGTACATAACTCTGTCAAGGTTTTTGACAGAATTATGGCCCTTTTTTTACTTAGAAAGTGTATTGAGCTTGGTTAAGTTTTTCGTACCACCTCACTTTTATTTCAAAACCATTGGAGGTATTGCTTTGAAACTAACCATACTTGTTTACCATCACGACCTTCATCAACAGACAAGAGGACATAACTCTGTCAAGGTTTTTGACAGAATTATGCCCCTTTTTGACTTAGAAAATACATTGAATATGGGTAAAATCCACTTATTACCTTAACCCTTTGAGATATTGCTTTGAAACTTTTAATGCTATTTCACATCATTACCCCCATCTGTACGCAAGAGAAGGTAACTCTGTCAGGGATTTGTTTTAAAAATTAAGGCCTTTTTATCGACTTAGAATCTTGGTTATGTTTTTCGTACTAGTCCACTTTTTGACTGAACTGTTTGAGATATTAATTTGAAAGTTGGAATACTTGTTTACCATCATGATTCCCAAACATGGGCAGGAGAATGTAATTCTGTCAAGGATTTTATTTGAATTATGGCCCTTTTTGACTTAGAAACTCAGTTAAAATTTTCATTCTTGTCCACTTGTTAACTTAACCATTTGAGATATTACTTTGAAAGTTGGAGTACTTACGTACCATCGTAAGACCTATCTGTAAGCAAAAGAAGATAACTCTTCTTGATTTGTACTTATAAATTCCTAGTTAAAGTCTTGTGTGCCCTTAACTGTCAAAGTTTTGTTTTATTGGCAAGCACTAAAAAAGTCGAGCACGCTGTCCTACTGACAGCTCTTGTTTGGTTACGTTCTTTCAAATCTGTAAGTTTTAAAAATTGATCCCTACCTTATCATTGATAAAATTTACGTTTTGTCTGCAAAACACATGAAAACATTGATGCCTTCATATGGACCATAAATAAGCCTTTAATTTGATACCAAATATGCGTTTGTGTAAAGTATAGATTTTCGTACATGGTTAACTAAACCCTATGCTCTTTCTTTTGTTGTCTTAACCCTATGCACACTTTCTTTTAGGACTGAATATATGAAAAACAGACCGTTCCGGTATCTGAATCTTGCTATCAGTTATGAGTATACACGTGTACACACATGGCTATATAATTCACTAGCTATAATATTTAGACATAGTCATATTACTTGGCAAATATCCATATCTTCATATTTCGACATGGCATGCGCATGCGCAGAACTTGAGCCACGAAGTGATAGTTTGAATAAAAGAAAAAAGTAATATTAAAGTATTTCCTAAAAGGATCTGAGAAAATATCCCCCCCCCCGCAAAAAAAAATAAAACAAAAACAAAAAACCAGATAAACGAAAACAAAAAGTTAAAAACAAAACGAAAATTGGCGCGACATGTTTCTTTTGAATACGACTAAATATTGAAAGATATTTTTTGGTTTTATTAAAAAATACTGCTTTTAAAATTTCCGTAAAAATCAATGGAAGTGTTTCACATAATATTATATATAACTAAGCTTAAACGGTGTTTTAATGATGCACATTCTCTTAACATCGTATAAAGCAGAGTTCATTCGTTCACTATGTTAATACAGATAATTTGTAATCTTAATGAGTGTGAAATGGAGTCGGGCAATGTTATTACGTATTTAAAACAAATATAAGGCAGAATCAATTTCAGCGTCGGTTACAGGCGACGCGAACTAGCAATGTCTAATTTAGTATGTATTCTTACGCGACAGTAAAATTGATACATGTATTTGACTTATTTCTGGTTCGTAGACATAAGAAGAGTTATCCAATAGCACGTGACCTTGTCCGTTTTGCGAGAAATTTGATCATGGCTTCCGTAATACATGCAAAAGTCAAACTTATATATTTTCAACGTAGCCAAATATGCCTATGCGTCTCCCTTTTCAAACGCCTTTTTTGACATGTTTATGCCTTACTTGTTTATACCTTTTACCATAAAAGGATCATTAGTGAGACTTAAACATATAATAAAGGACATATAAACGACATGCCTGTGTGTAATATTTACGACAGGTCAGTATGTACAACCTGTTCCTGCTATCTCATTAATCATTACGTGTCCGTACAAGGATTCAAAGCTAGCATTATTCCTGGAAGTATGTCACATTTGCCGATATTGATTAAATAATACTTGAATGATGAATTGTAATATCATATTTCTGAAACATCTGGTTTATATAGTTAGTAAGTACAGTTCCTGTTTTAGATCTCGCTAATCAGTAGTGCTTGTCGCGGCTCCCCACCCCCACCCCCAGACTTATGGAAACTGCGTGGGTCGTATATTATCTACACCAGGTAGTGAAACAGTGCCTCACAAATACTGTAAACCAAACTCTTTTCGCGCCATTAAATTTCGCTTTTGATGTATGCTTTTGTTTTATAAAAAAACGTACATGCGTGTAAAAATACATTCGTAAATGAAAAATTGTGAAATTTTTTTTCCTTATACGAGATAAACACATTTAAACGGACAGACGACAATTGGGTACGTACACATTTTATCAGGCAGACGACAATACGGTATGTACTATTTGTGTCTTGGTACGTTCTAACAACATAATATATTATGGTATATATGCATCTTAATATGTCAAAATATTATAGATCTATATACCTTCAAACTAATCTTGCATTGGTTAAAGTACAGGGATAAACGAAAGGGAGCGTAAGTGAATCGCGTCAATATTACAGCAATAAGCAAATTTTTTACGAGAGAGCGTCAGCGAAACACGAAAACAGAACAAACTAACGTATTTTTGCGTTTCATTATTTACTCCCGGTAACATCAAAAACTTTATATAAAAAAAAAAAAAAAAAATTTTTTTATTCCACCTAAAAAAAAAAAAAAAAAAAAAAAAAAAAAAAAAAAAAAAAAAATTTTAATTTTTTTTTAATTTTTTCCCTTTTTCTTTTTTTTTTTTTTTTTTACGTGCCGTGATAGCAAAATCGCCATTGCAATAGAACATTATTTTCATAAATTATGTGACACGGTTCCGTAGAGCAATGAAATGCGTTTAAAATGCAATAACAAGATTTCAAATCGGCCAATCACCTTCAGCTGTAAAAGTTGTTCAAAAGTTGATCATGTTAAGTACAGTTTGCTGACGCTTCCTTGCAATAGATTGTCTCACATTAACTTTTTCCTGATAACACTGTACAGGCCATGTTTTTTATTTAACTTTCACGAAAAGGTTGCCGGATTAGTCTATTTTACAAATTTAGCAGGCCCTGAGTTAATAACAATGTCATGTGCAAATAGTTACCTCCTGAGCACGGGAATGAGTTTATTTTGAGCATGTTTGGCATGGTCCCAGGCTCGAACCCTGGACAAACGTAGTCTGCGACGAAGTAAATCTCCGTCTGCTTTGGTTCCAAGCGATGATGCCAATATACAATAATTAGCCGCCTCATAATTCAACTCTATCAGAACCTGAAACAAAATGAGAAAAGACATGATCTTTACAACATAATTATTCGATTTTTAAGATGGCATTTTATGATACAATTACGAGTGAAAACTCTCTTATAATCGTTTTAGTCACGATGTGATTATTATACATGTACAATTAACTCCGTATATAACGAATTTCTTTGGACAGTTTAAATTTATTCCTTATATTAAGAGTATGTTATATCTATTTAAAATAAAGAAAGAAAACCAATTCGGCCAAGAAAACTTATATCTATTTAAAATAAAGAAAGAAAACCAATTCGGCCAAGAAAACTTGTTCCTTATACATGATTCCATGATGACGTTATATCCGGATTCGTTATACATAGAGGATATTTGTTTGTTTCAGTGAAATATCGATTTTATTTCACAAGTGAACACCAAACATTGATATTTTCACGAGTGGCGTAGCCACGAGTGAAAATGTCATTTGTTTGGTGTTCACGAGTGAAATAAAATCGATATTTCACTGAAACAAACAAATTTTCTTTTTATTTTATGTGTTTTGGCAAAAAAAATCATTAAAATTTGGAATTATAGAATTTATTTCCCATGGAGAACCCCAGAATGATTACTACCATCATTACTGAAAACGCAACAAAAGTAGTTCAAAATATTTTGATTATTTCAGATAAAAGTATTTAAGAAGTCATATCTATCTTTATCATACAACGAAATGAAACATCAATTCAGTAGATATATAGGCCTAAATTGATTTTTTTATTAAATAAGTCTGCACTTCTCACACCATGAATCGTGGCTTAATACTCAATCAGCTGTTCATTATTAAAAATTCTCCTCCCCCCCAGGGCTGACCTTAGTGCATATTTGTCACAATTTAATGCTTTGTGAATAATGAGCGATTGTAGAGGTAGTTTTCCACTATTTATAGGTGACTTTTAGGTTTCAGACCATGATCATACAAGTTGGATGGTGGTGAAAAAAAATGAAAATCAACTTTTTATCAAATTTTTATTCAAAATTACTATAGATGGATAGAAAATGATCTAACTAAGAAAATGAATACTAACAACCCTATGTTTATTTCAAAAATAAAAATTTTACAGCCATTTTTCGATTTTATGTAATGTTCTACATCTAAAATGAGGGGAAATGGTTCTCATAGGTGAGATATTTAAGCTAGTATTTTAGCGTAATTAATCACTCACTGTAATCATGTGTATGATACTTTTGTATAGAGACGAACTGTAGATTCTGGGTGTGAAAATATGGGACTTTTGTTTTAGAATGTGGTTAAAAGTAGTTCGGCAAAAACAGTGAAAATAAAATGTATTTTCACTGCTTTGAAACAGTGAAATACCAATTTTATTTCACCGAAATTTCATTTCAAAATAAAATAAATGTAGTTTACTGTATATATAAAACAATATTCTACCGTCTAATTATAGCGATTAATGAATTTGCATAGAGAGCTAACTTATGTTAACTGATGGTCAACGATTTTGTCTTTCAGACCACTGCAGATCATGGTCAGTCTGCAGGTCGTGATCTGTATAGTTTTCTATTTAGTTAG
This sequence comes from Saxidomus purpurata, assembly GCA_022818135.1. Taxonomy (NCBI): domain Eukaryota; kingdom Metazoa; phylum Mollusca; class Bivalvia; order Venerida; family Veneridae; genus Saxidomus; species Saxidomus purpurata. Next base: position 15,692,025 of record JAFMSR010000018.1, read on the forward strand.
AATATTTTTAAAAGACCACCACTTACAACACTTTATGGCACGTCCATTTTAGAAACTAAGTAGGTAAATGACTACTTCCTCCGTCCTCCCAATAAATGACGTGAACATTGGTTCGATAATAAGGAATTCATGTTAATATAGTTAGTTATTTCTTTATGTTTCTACTTAAATTCTATGGACCCAACAAAATACGTGCTTTATGCATTATTATGTTTATGTTGGGATTTCTCTCGTGTTTGTTCAGTTGTTCAAAGTGAAATTACTGCAATAATGTACAAGCATATTATAGCAACGGCATTGAAAGGCGTTCGAGGATGGTTGCACGCACGTAACTGTTTGCAATCTATAGAATCCATTTCCACGTTATCAATCAAAATTGAATGTTTCTCGGCATTATGCTGCACTTAAAAATATAATTGGCCACTGGCACATAGAAACATGCGTACCACATTTTTAAAAAGTATAGCAAAGATAAGAGAGACAAGATCGTGTTATGTTACAGTAAGAGAGAATTTAAACGCTATAGGAAACCCGTCTGTCGTTTAACTTTTTATACTGTATGCGTGTTTGAATAAGTGAAGCCAAATTTTCGCGGAACGGTCCATTTTGGTGGATCGTAATTATATTAGAGAAGTTTTTAATTTGCAGGGACACAAAATTCGACCGTAAATTAAATAAAGAAATGATCGCAGTAAACATGAATCAGTGGCTATTTTCACATACTGCTAAAAATTAAAAACCCATGCACAAATATTTATCCGCATTTTCAGCACAATACGCTAATACCTTAGAGTGGCCCTATATCTAGTAACTTATTATTATTCGTTTGAAGTTAATTGCAAATTGACAACTTACAATTTGAACTTTTAAGACTAGTTTGAGATAAGAACGGCAGGTTAATCTATTATCAGAATGTGCCAATTAAGCGATGTATTTTCAAATAATTTTTACCTTGGGAGTATTGTATGTTTTATCACGTATTCACGTAAACTTATTACTTAGGTTATCGCGTTTGTATGAGATCGCTACTAAGATAATGGTGATGAAGTGCTTCTAATCATCGAACAAAATAAATACAGTAGATTCAATCAATTATTACGTTTTAAGTTGTAAAGGCATATTTCAAAACGTCATCCATTTTGATGACGTGTGCTTGTGAACAGGTGTCCCCTGTGCATAACTAACTAAAAAAGGTTCAATTCAAGCTTTTAAGTCCCAGGACCACATTACAAGAAGCTCTTGATGTCTTACGGACGGAAATGACATTTATTTGTACCAAAATCATTCCTAACTTTACTTTTTTAATTGATGTATATGTTTGAAATATAAACAGTATTTTTTCAATAATATTGCAAAAATATAAGAAAGGCTTTCTGGCGACTCTTCTTCATGAAGGAACGACTTGAAAACGAAAGAAATGAATATGTTTACATTGTTTTAGAGTGAATAGAACGGGGTTCTACCATTATGCTATCAGTATATTTATTTTACAATATCAGTAAATTCTAAGAGATCATTGGACTTTAAACCCGGAGTTTGTGCTTTTTACCAAGACATCATTTCAAAATTCAGGCTATAGCGTAACTTACCTTAGCACATTCATCTCGACTAGCACCTGAAAGTCGTATCCTGTCCACGTCCCCAACTCCGGTAAAAGCCGTCAGCTGGGGTTCGTTGCTGGTATCCGGTACCTTTTGACCGGTCTCGAATTTTGTCGACATTGCACAAAACTCAATTTAAGTCTTGATCCAGAATTTCTGACATATTTACCAACACTTATGAAACAGATATCCACAAATGAACCGTCCGCTCTCATTTTCCTAAAGGTTGCTGTCTCAGTGCCATGGTTTTCACGTGTTTTCGAAGGCAACACCAGAACTACCAATCATGCATATTGTTTTTCGCTTTCTCTTATCGTAATGAATTCGTCATATATATACATCAAAGACATCTGCAAAAAAAGGATGGTAGAAGAAAATTAGTTGGTGAGCCAATTTTCATTTTAAACAAATATGGAAAACAAGCAAAAGCAGACATTCTACTTAATTATCGCATCGGATCCATTCCTAGGAAAGTTGTTAATCTGGCCAATAGGAAGGCTTATTATAAATGAATACATGGATTTTGTTTAATCATTCTCTTGCACATTGTATCCGTCACCACGGTTACAGACATTTTGTAGAGACGGGCAGAATTTTTCTCCTTCAAGGATTGTAAAATGGAAGGGATGGGAGGGGGATGGGTAATCTCTTAGTTAAGTTTAGTTTAGCTTAGTTTAGTTTAGTTCATACGAATTTATTTTAGTTCGATTACGAAGAAAGCTCCGTAGCTTATTTAAACGCTTTCGAGCACGCATTCAGCCAGTTGTCATCACATTCGCGAGAGAGAGGCAGTAATCTCTTGTCAAGCAGTAATAAGGCTGTAATCTTATCTGACAGCGAATCCATTTTCGTTCTTTTTGGGTGTTAATTTTGTAATAAGGGAAACAGAGAAATGCAGAAATGTTTGCTGACTAACCTAAGTAAGCGCCAAGTGAACCGTACATGACATCATTACTGAGCGGCCTACTTTTTCATAGTTATCGGACTACTTTTTTACACGCACCCAGCCTTTTTTTACTCTATCCGTCTACGATGGTTAATGATTTTTATTGCCTTTCGTGCTTTGTTTATAGTTTTAACAGGTTTTAGTGACACAAATCTACTTATTTTTCATTTACACACAGACTGCTCGCTTTTGGTAACATTTTGAACAGTTTACATTAAACACTTTAACAAATTTAATTCATTACTGCGCAAGGTATATACCCAGAAAACATGTACATACTAATGATACTGTAGATCATTAATAAGAATCAGTCACCCCTAAAATCTTGTTTGCGAATGTTTTATGATATAATGTTTTTATTTCATCCAAAAACTCTACCATTCAAACATTAGCATTTGATTGATCAGCGTGAGTCAATGTTTCTTTTAGTCATAATCGCGTTCCGACTATTCTAAGGACAACGTGTATTGGGATTATAATTCAGAAATATGCGCACTTTGCGCCATAGTGAGATTAATTCGGTCAAGTATGTTATAACCTACTTTAATCAAAGCACTGGAAAGACTGATGTGTCAAACCCTGCCATTCTCAAAATGCGAATTAGTCTGCAGTATGGCGAAAGAAATTTTATACAAGCGAACGGAGTTCTAGCCATATTGGAAGTAGATTGAAAACAACATGATGAACCTAGATTTATGGTTCTTGTGCACTGCACTTCCTATCACTGCCCCGAGTAACTAAAAAAGCTATCAGTATCGCTGTACGTTTACATTTTTGATACTGGATTAAAACCCCGCATGACGTTTTTTTTTCTGTGACTGTAGCTGTTGATGTTCTTATATTGCACAACTAAAGCACAAAAAACAAGGACCAGAAGCAGTTCGATTACAAAATCATAACCTGTCAATAGAAAATAGTCCAACCTTGATGTAGCTTTTTTAATAAAGGCAATTTTATATAAATTACAACAGGCGATAACATCCTTCGAAACCAACTATCTAACATGTAGAGACATGGTCGGTGGCAAGTGATTTCAAGTCAGTGACTCTAACCACTACAGAGGCGCACCCTAGAACCAAACATTTGGCTCTATTTCACGATCATGGGATTATGAATCATGTTGCTTCCTACCAAAGGGACTGTGGCGGAAACTACTCCGAAACAATGACTATATTTATACTATATTTCCTGTTAAATCTCGAAGATTTAGACAGCAAATTCACTTGAGCTTAATCCCTTAAAGTGGAATTATGCACATTTTTTCAAGAAAAGATCCATGAAATAGGTGTGTGTAAAAAGGGTAGAGGAAATAATAGCTTTTAACCCAATACATCAAACTCTTCCTGCTACCAGTACGAAAAAATAACTTTCCAAATATTACGTTTCCTATTTTGCCTTTTAGAGTCAATTTAAAAAAAGAACAACTGCATGCAGGAGTTGCTTCCCTTCCACTGCCGAAATATCTCTACCAACAACTACAACAGCACAAGGGAGATCACTGCGAAGGAAGGAACTACTATTTTGTTTGCCCATTTTTTTTTTATTTCTAAAGCTCCAACTTCAAATACTAATGCGGCATTAGCATTAGTTTAACGCATTTAAATGCACAGCAACCGAAAATTGCTTTTATAAAACTGTCACCAAAAAAAACTATGTGCAGTAAGATGAGCATAATGTCACTTTAAAAATCTTAACTCACTATACATTGTAGATTATATTTTTATACACATACTTCTTTTTATTTCGAATTAGTAAGATCTGTGTTGACTACTTTTTATTTGAAACTGTTGAATTATTTGTTTAGCGGTACTTCTGTTGGTAAATAAAAAAGAAGCGAAACGTTTTTGTTTTGTTTTTGTTGATGACGCTAAGCTGTTGTCTGCTTGAAATTTTCCCGAAACGGTATATTAAAGTTGTAAATTAAAAGCTATTCAGCTTTGCAAAACTATGAATACAAAATTATTATTAGTATGGTACCCGGCGAAATAACACTAGCTTAAATTGACTGCACGTGAATTATACTCTTTTTTTACAGTATTCATCCCGCTAACTAAATGTCTAATATGGCACGTGGGAAATCTGCTAAACGGTTCATCATTTGTATAGTTTTCACAAACCTAAGAATCAATATAAATGATTGAAATCAGGTATGTTTTTAATGTTGTATTGAATGCTATCAACTAACATTCATTACTTATATATAGCTATATCCCAAAAGGCTAGAAGCGGGGAAAAATTGGTATGTTTCAAGTACTTAGTTCAATTTCATGGTAAACGAAGAAAATGATTTATTTTTATTTTTACAGGATTTTAACCATGAAGTGTTGCATGTATAAAACAAACGTGCAGGCGAAGTAAGTATTTCTACAAAGGATAGAAAATAATAGCAATGAATTAATTTCCAATTATCATAAGTGCTTTGAGTAACTATATCCTTTAGACTGAAATATTTCTTAATGGACCCAAACGGACAAACTTCCCGCAGCGGTTATTTTCTGTTACAAAAAAGACTAACTCCTGGTAAAACAAAATAGTTTAATTCAAATCTGGGTACACATTAAAAGATAAAAACAAGAAATGTCACTATAAAGTGATATATGTAAAAAGGCAGCTTTGATGATAAAAATAGCAACACTTATTCCAATGAATTTGATAGTAACTCATAGTAAGATGAAGCTTCAGTAATGGTGGTTCTTGTGCAAAACATTCCTCTCTATGCCATCGATTTACTTTTTAAAAAAAATATTGTGTTATACCAAGAAAATGTAGAAAAGGGCAGCAACTCATAATATATAATGGTTCTAGTGCACTGCATTTCCTCTCACTGTCCTCTATCAATGGATTAAATATCAATCCATCCCCCTTAACTCTAAAACAAATAAACAAATAGTTATGTTTCTTATATTACGAACTCTATCAGTGTAACTATTATCAATGGATTCCCCTACAATACTAACTTTTTTAAGGTAAAAAGAATGGAGTTGTGGTTCTTGTGCGCTGTACTTTCTTGCATTGTCCTCTATCATTATATGAAATATCAATCCATTCCGTTCAAAACTTTTTCAGTTAATAATAAAAAATACAAAATAAAGGGCAGTAACTCTAAGCGTAATGAGGCTAGAGTTACCGTTTTATTTTTACTTTGAATTATTGTCGTATATCCATGTAAATGTATTTAGTTAGTATCAATTTATTTCCATCAACCCTTTTGAGTTATGATATGCCAAAGAAAAAGAAACTAAGAGTAGTAGCTCAAACTGTAATTAAGCTAGGGTTATGGTTATTGTGCACAGCAGTTTCCCCTTATATTCAGATGAAGTATCAATTGATTCTATTCAATACTTTTAGAGTTATTCTCTAAAAAACAAATAAGCTTGATGCGTGAATCTTGTGCATTGTATTTCCTCTTATTGACCTTTGTGATGTTTGTAACAAAGGGCAATAACTCTAAAACTAATAAAGCTAAATTTATGGTTTTAGTGCACTGTACTTCCTCTCATTCTCTGTCAATAATTGAAGTATCAATTGATTCCCTACAAAACGTTTTATTTATGGGCGAACGTTCGGAAGGATGGAAGATGCGACTACTATATACCCCGGCGGAGGCATAAAAAGTACTGCTTGTACAATAATGGCTATTTTGTGAAGTCTAAACTTGTTTTCACTTTATACTCTTAGTTTGAACTATCAAAAGAGGACGAAAAGACACCGGATGTGAACTGTAAAAAAGGAATCCATCGTGACGTTTATGAAACTTGTGACGTAAAAATATTTATCATAACACCAAAGCACGTCAGTGAACCACCTTTAGCCTCGTTTTGAGATACTTCAAAATCAATCATTTTTTACTCGGGTACTACATTTGACGGGATCGTACATAAACGTCCAACAACTAAAGCATTCAGTCGTTATACTTGTATAGATTTATATAAAGTAACTATTGCCTGCAGCTTTAAAAACTTGTTCGCATGTAACATATGCACATAATATGAATGCAATGTTCGACACTGCAGATATTCATTACTTATATTTCTATCGTGTTTCATGCTTTATTCATGGACATTGGCACACAGGTTGGCTAAAATATGCATGCCTTTAAAAGCTGTGCACTTCATACGTGCAATGCTATATCAACATGTTGAAACCTTTACACATGCTGACGGTTAGATGGCACGAGGTGTCACTCTATTTGCATCTCAAGTACGTTCGTCCTTTGCCTTAATTAATTCCGTAAGTAATCGGCTTTCAGCTTTAATGTTTTTGCTTCCACCGCAATCATGGTTTATTGGTTTATGGAAAAGAAATGTTCGATTCAGTTGATCTGTTACAACATTTCCCAAAGGCGTCTTCATAATTTTATGCAATTTCATTGAATATTGATATTGGATACAAACGATTCATTATTCTTCAGTATTTCAAGCAAGTATATACATTCTTCGTTGAAAAAAACCTAAGTAAAACAAGTAATGCTTTATACCGCACGTTTGCTTTTCCTGAAATGACGTCAGCATCATCTATAATTGTCGTCAACCGTTGCAGACTGGTGACGTAAGCTTACACTTCACAACTTGACATGTTTCTTTGATACCTTTTTAGTATGTTTAGGTGTTGTTAAAAATGTGCATTAACTACATAAGCAAACATTGATGCAATGTTAAAGACAAGCTACAAAAACAATAAGTAGCTGACTCGAAGTATGCTATAGATTTTTAATTAACACATGCTTACCTTACCATTGATTTCTTAATTGCTTAAACAGCTTTAGCTTCTAGACAGAACTGTCAAAAAAGCGTCTAAGACGATATACACAGTAAACTCCGTTTATAACGAACTCCTTAGACCATTTTAATCTATTCCTTGAATCCGGAGTTTGTTATATCAAAGTAACATTTTTTTAAAACAAAGAATAAAAAAACTCGGACAGAAAAATATTGTTCCTTGTATCCACATTTTCGTTATATCCGGAGTCGTCATACGGAATTTACTGTAACTGTCGAGTACGTTCATTATTTACTGTTTGCGAGAACATTTACGTTATTTTGATGATATTAACGTTATCTCGAGGATGCTTAGCAGCCATGATACAAAAAGTCTTAAAGTCTTGTAGTCTTAAAACTATGAACCACTGAGAATACAGTGGGGCCACGTGCAGTTCATAAAACTTCCACTTACCTGTTACCAAGCTAACAACGTTACTCAATCATAGTTATAGTCATGTCCTGTAACAGTGCAAACATTTCTCCTAGTTCTTGCTTCTAGCAATCAATAAAACTCATTTCATCATCTTTAAGTAATGCAAATTTACCATTATCCGTCCGCTATCACCTGTCGGCGAAAATTTTACTTTGAGCGGTGCCAAGTTCAGGAGAAAATATTTTAGAAAATACAACATTAATTTAAATGCTGAATGATTAAATGCTGATACGACTTCGAACAGATAATCTGCGTCTTAACCGTTGTATTCAAATGACGTCATATATTTTTCTTATGTGAAAAGCATATTATTTGTGGGTGTAAATTTCGTGATTTTTTTTATAAAATACAATTTCCTAGGCACTTCAATTCGTGGATTTTATTTCTTCATTGTATCAACCTACACATGAAACCAACGAAAAGTAGTGCCGACGAACATTCATTGTTTTGCAGCCAGTATATCTATGTAGATATTCCTGCAAGATCATATTATAGGGACCCTATAAGAATGCAATGCGTCATAGATTATTTACCGCATCAATATCTGCATCAATATAGTATGTTATACGTCATATAGATAATGTATTTCTGACGGGTAATAGTGTGTTATTGTTAACCTGAGAAAAACTGTCGAACAGGCGATAAACTCAAACAACAATAACGTGTGCGATTAAAAGTCAATCTACGTAACTGTTGTGTGTACATTTCATTAATTAATTCTAGGAAATTAAGTCTCTTGCAATGTTTGCCCTGTTTTTCATGTCAGAACTTAATCTTAAATGATTGGCTTTTGAGAAGATCTAATTGAGCTCTTCTTTGAAAGATATTTTCATTAAAGGGGCATACACTATAACTGATGCCAAACTTATAACCTCCAAAACATAAATAATAGGGTCTTCGGAAGTATTATAACAGCCTAAAAGTTTCAGCTATATATTTCCAGTCATTATCGATAAAATCAGCGGTTTAAAGTAAACTTAAGTACAGTAAACCATTCAATAACAGGGAACGCCATAGCTGCCTTTTATAAACACTTCTTAAATGGTGATGTCCTTTTAATATATGGTGATGTCGTTTTGATAGATGGTGCTGTGGTTTTGATAGATGGTGCTGTGGTTTTGATATATGATGCTGTGGTTTTGATAGATGGTGATGTCGTTTTGATAGATGGTGCTGTGGTTTTGATAGATGGTGCTGTCGTTTTTGTAGATGGTGATGTCGTTTGGATATATGGTGATGTCGTTTGGATATATGGTGATGTCGTTTTGATAGATGGTGCTGTGGTTTTGATGAATGGTGATGTCGTTTGGATGTATGGTGCTGTGGTTTTGATAGATGGTGCTGTGGTTATCAAAATGACAGCACCATCTATTAAAACCACAGCACCATATATCAAAACGACATCACCATTTATCAAAACCACAGCACCATCTATCAAAACGACAGCACCTTCTATCAAAACGACAGCACCATCTATCAAAAGGACATCACCATCTAACCATAGCACCATCTATCAAAACCACAGCACCATCTATCAAAACGACAGCACCATCTATCAAAACGACATCACCATCTAGAAAAACCACAGCACCATCTATCAAAACCACAGCACCATCTATCAAAACCACAGCACCATCTATCAAAACGACATCACCATTTATCAAAACCACAGCATCATCTATCAAAACCACAGCACCATCTATCAAAACCACAGCACCATACATCAAAACGACATCACCATCTATCAAAACCACAGCACCATACATCAAAACGACATCACCATATATCAAAACGACATCACCATTTAAGAAGTGTGTATAGAAGGCAGCTATGGCGTTCCGTACAATAATATGTAGAGTTGTTGTTGTACAACTAATGTGTGGATGCGATTTAATACAGAAAACCTCTATATTGATTAGTTGTGGTAAAATGAGGCATTTTTCGCCATAGTTTCTTCTTTGAAATTGTATTTATTTATCATTTTACGTTCAGTGAACACATAATCTATGTCTCCAGAATATAATCGGCTAAATGTAAATAGTGTTCCTGACATTGCGACTCGTTTGAAAGACACTGTTTAAGAAGTTTCAACAATTTTTAAAGTATAAGTATATATAACGGCACATTGACTTGTTTTCTTAAAGAAATAAAGTATCCTGTCAACATGTATGTAAAGCTTAATCTTGAAGTTCAGTTATGTAATGGTTATTCGCCATTATTTAATTTGGCGGAGAAATACTAACCGCAAAAAAACTGCTGAATTACAATGCCGATAATCGTTTCTAAATTAACAGTAGTATGTTTTTGTTTTTAATGTCGTGTTCTGTAAATAGAAATAAGAAAATATTATATTTCAACAACAGTAACTAGCGCGTGACCTACGCGTACTCCTCGGCTTTTATCGTTGAATTCTTGCAAGCATTTTGATCCATACTGTGCTTCAAATAATAAAGTTGCTTTTTCAACAAAAACAAACCAGTTGCTATGGAAACCATACGCCATCATTATTGGGCCTAATTGGAAGTGTCGCCACTTGCTTTTCTGTGAAATTAGTTTATTCTCTACCTTGTTAGAATGCAGGATGGTTTAGGTATATGTGTCGTTTTCCCTAATGTTTGAACTCTCATTCAATTAAGGATTGAGTGTGTTTTTTCTGCATTTCATCGAAGTATGAACTCTCAGAAGTTTTACACCTAATTTGCATAAACACCGAAGGGGCAGAAATAACCAATCAGAAAAGAGAGAATTTGTTTGAAATGACTGCAAGATGTAATTATTCTTAAAACTTCTACATTTTTGTCTGTTTGTTTGTTGTTGTTGTTGTTGTGCTTTGGATTCAGGTGGGAAAGTTGTCGGCTGTTCAATATATCTTGGAACAATAAGTATAGTGAAGTGGGTACTGTTAAGCATGGAAGTCATTAAGTTCAAATCATATGATCGCAAAAAAAGACAAGCCGAAGTATTTTCTGTAAAATCGATTTCCAAAGTAGCAATCCAGTAAGTCAGTAAGTGCTTACAAGAGAACACGTTAGAAATAAGTAAACTCTGTGTATAACAAACTATTTGGGGCCATTTAAATTTGTTCTTTATATTCGAAGTACGTTATATCAATAGGTAATTTACATGTAAAATAAAGAAGGAAAAAACATCGGCCCTAGAAAATGTGTTCATTATATCTGAAATTTCGTTATATCCGGAGTCGTTTTATACGGAGTGTACTGTAGTTGGAAGAAAAACTTCAAAATGAGGGAGGACTTATGGTTTCCTGAGCAACGTTTTTCCTTATATGCCATCAAATCCTTCTCTTTATTTTATCCAATCACTTGCCTCATGCCGTCAAATATCAGTATCATGCTAAATTTCATTCACTATATTCCCAAACCTTGGTTTAGAGATTTGCGCCAAACAGGTATTAGTAGACATTTAGAGACAGCTAGAAAAAGATAACAAAGGAGAAAATTCAATAATGATTTACAGTAAAGTCCGTATATAACGACTCCGAATATAGCGAAACCCGGATATAAGGAACACATTTTCTTGGCCCGAACTGTTTCTCTTTATTTTAGATGCAAGTTCTTGATGGGTACAACATATTTCAGATATACGCAACCCATTTAGACGGTCCCAAGAAATGTTTAGGGGTTTTTTTTTTTAATTTTCATGGTTCTTTGGACCAATGGCTCCACCTTTGGGGTTTTTGCTAGTTCAGAAAGGGAGAAAACTCTCGGTCGACCGGGACTGAAATGTATAAACAATCTTAACAACCATGGAACAGCTCTTCACCTGACCTCTTATGTCACAAATTTTTGTATGCAGCTTATACTTCTAAAATACTTTTACCACGATTGTCATACTGTTTTACCAGTCACTTTACATGACCTGTAGATGCACAAGACACGCCCATTTTAATTAGCCGTCGTTTTCATTATAAATCGGATTTTATATCAAAGTAGGATGAAGTAAAGAAATACGTGGAATTACATGTATGAAATGTCAAACAACCACACAACTCCGGTCTGGTAGAAAACGTAAATTAACAAATTTGAAGTATTCCAAGAATTCTAAAATTCAGTACCGACTGTAAATAATATAGACCTTAACAATTCCTGGAATGTTAAGAGTTTGTATTTTTACCAAAGAAGATCATATCTAAATCTAAATGATACTAATAATATCTACATGTTACTTAGATTAGCTTATCTTTGGCATGTTACGCGTAATTTAATATTAAATTGTGTTTTAGAAATATATCTGCATGCTTTTATGTATTGATACATATGTATGTACCCTTATGCTTCATATGCTGAAAGTCGTGCATGATACTAAATAAAGTCATTCCACAAAGAAAATGGAGCAATTTTTGTATATTGTTCAGCCCTTGATAATGGCAGTGGTTATTGTTTGTTAAAATGTAGGAGCAATTAGACATATACAATTAATTTGTATACAAGAGAATGGTGTGTTTTCATCTTAAAGGTCAGCCATTTTTGTTTTGAACTGTCCTCGTGCATTTTCATTGGTTCTTTCACGGGTCATTTGATGTCATAAGCACCTGCATTAAATGTTCTAAAAATATACTCGATTTATATTGAGAGGTGTTAAAAAGTATTGAAACATTGCAGTGCGAATTGTTTTTCTATTATTGTATAATGTAAATGAATGACCGTCACAGGTAAAACTGCATTTCTTTTTTTTTCCTTTTTTATAGTTCCACACTATCCCTATTATTACAAAATGCGTATTTCTTCGCAGTTTTGAAGAGAGCAAAACTCTCTGTACTTATTTAACTTCATTGAAGGAACGAGCGTGAAATTTATTTGAATATGCATTTGCATGACAAAAATACTTCGAGATAAGCAAAACATTTACACAGAAGAGTTCGAGAAAGCGAAAAAAAAACATTGTATATGAATTCTTCAGACATCACATCACATTTGAAATAGACGGGCACAGTTTAAAAGTTCCCCAAATACATCGACAATAAGTTGTACGCGGAAATACATTGCACGAACATATATATATATATAGGTAATTTACAGTTATTAATTAATATTCAACAATGTCAGACCAGACATGACCACATCTTAATGCAAATTTCAGTGAATATTTTATTTGTTTTCATGCCTTATAGTTAATAACAAATTAGATGAAATCTCACTGTGGTCAAAATGACTGGCTCGTTTTGATATTGTTGCTATGGAAGCATAAGAGGGGCTTCTAACTTCAATACTTTCGACTTCAACTTTCCATATTTCTTACAGTAAACTCCGTATAAAACGAACCTTTTGGAACCGTTTAAATGTGTTCGTTATATCTGAAGTATGTTATATCCACCAAGAACTTGCATATAAAATAAAGAAAAATTATTTTTTTTGTTCCTTATATACGGGTATCGCTATATCCGGAGTCGTTATATACGGAGTTTACTGTACTTCTAATTTCTTTACTTTTAAAATTTAAAGTTAGAAGACAGAAGTAAGGACTCTGAATGTTTGAAGTAAGAAAGTATGAAATTAGAAGTAAAGAAGTAAGACTAGTCAGGCATAAGGAAGTTTGAAAGTAGAAGAAATTATGAAGACGAAAGTGAGAACTTTAAAGGTTAGAGGTTAGAAGTCAGAAACAAGAAAACTATTTAAGTAGTTTGGCATATAGAAATGAGGAAGTTTAAAGTCAGTAATCAGGAAGTTCGAGGACTTGAGTATTGAAGATAGAAGTCCTGTCTGGGCTTCCATAGTTTGGCTTGAAATTAAATGTATCAGCAAAAGATTTAAGTTTCTGAACATAAGGAAACTAGTAGCTACATTAAGAGGCTCTAAATAAATCCCCCCCCCCCCCGACTTCCCCCGAAAAAGAGGAGATGAAAATTGCAAATGAATTACCTTCAGAGGAAAGAAAAATGTTAGGCTAATTTAGTTCAATTTCTCTTTTTTCTCTTTTATTTATAGAGAAAAAGCAGGTAATGTAATTCTTTTGTGTAGTGATGGTAGTGCATATTTGGTGTGTTCAATGATTTCTTGTAGGACGTAAGACTTTAGCCCTGTTCAAAATGCAAAAAGCAACACAAAACGCCTTGAGTACTAACCCTACATTCTCTGACTAGGTCTTTCCGTAGAAAGAAACCGAGGAACAGTGCAATGGATGGCAAATCAGTTAAAAAAAGTTATGTTTCAAAATTCCATTAGCTGTTGTAATGAAGAGGCGCTAAAGTCAGTCAGTCACTTTCGAGTTTTTTTGTCAGCAATTTATCTTTAAATAATAAAAGCCATCAGTGTGTGACAATCGAATTGAGCCATGTAAAACATAGCAACAGCTACTGTATATTCAAACTAATAACCGGTGCCCTGTTTCAGTACCATGGAAGCGATTGGTCACTTGACAGACATATCGCACGATTTAACGACGCTTGTACCTGTATACGCACCTTTAACATAAAGATCCATGCTTCAACGCCTTTAAACCAAGCTATCCTTAATTCTGAATTGCAGGAAATTGTCATACATTTTTGACTGTTTAATTCTACTTAAAAATGTCCTGCCGCTTCAACAAATAAAAGGTAAATCCAATACTTACCAGTGCCATCCAAAGTTCAGTTTTAGAAATCTTAAATTTTCATGAACACAGCTTCCTTATCTATGATACGTCATGCAAAATATTTCCAACGTGCACCTCTAAATTTCATAATATGCACGGAATTCGCGAGTATTCTTTCAGTGTAACTTGCACTTCGTATGCTTTATTCAAAATGGTTTAAAGTTGCTTGTACAGTCTCTGCATTTTAACACTTCATTAATACACCAACTTCAGTACCTTATTGTCACTTTCAATAGTTTTCCCGTGCACGATCAGATATTTAAATGCATGCTGTTCATATTCTCTTCATATTCACAAAATACTTCAATCTTTTTCTGCGAGCTTCCGATAACCCCTGCGGTGTATATCGTTTACACTTTCAAAGCACCTTCCATATTTACATACACGGTTAACCAAATGAGTATTTTACCAATCCTATCGTCGCCAAACATTATTTTGATATTGGTTAATATCGCTTTAATGCCAGTGTCTCTAATGTATTGGTTTTATACATGTTATCACTTATACCCAGCGCTATCCATATATTCCAACACTAATGTGGATACCTTTTGTTCAATACACACGCTTTCACTGAATACGTATTAATTTTCCGTTCTTGCTTGAAACGCACCTCGTTCATGGAAAAGGCAAAATAAGTTCTGAAAATAGAATAACTGTAGATAGCAGCTTCCACCATTAGTTTTAAAGGTATATGTTCGTCTACACTCAGGTGATTTTAACTCTCCGTACTCTACACCGTTAGGATCGTATCGATTCCTCCGCCACACTACTAATAGATTGCCACTGATTTTACTACGCAACAAAAAAAAATCTTCATATATAAAGAAGCAATAACCATTCAGATTTTATATCTCTAGGACAAACGGCCGTGGAAACGTTTTATTAATTGACGGAATATAACGCTTTAATAGCATTTCTGATTCTCTTTTTCCCAATACTTTAAAAAAAAAAGATCACAGAGTCCTTAGATACCAACGTTTAATGGTAGCTACCGAAAAGAAAAAGAATTCATTTCAGAGAAAAATGGGTAATTTATTTCTTTATTATGCTCACCATAGATGTCTGCCATCTGTTCATTTACTGCTGCTTGAAAACAAAAAACATGTGATTCTTGCTGAGCCGAACAACGTAATTACAAGCACAAACCCACTTCTGGTTACACACTTGAACGGTAAAGTTTTACATGTAGTTTTTCAAGTAAAAATCCAGCTAAAATAGGTGTGTGTAAAAAGGAGTATAGAGGATATTAATAGCTTTTAACCCAATACACCAAACTCTTCCTGCTACCAGTACGAAATAATAACTTTCCAAATATTACCTTTCCTATTTTGACTGGGGCAGTCTTTAAAAAAAACACAACTACATGCAGGAGTTGCTTCACTTCCACTGCCGAAATATCTACCAACAGCAACTACAACAACAACACATGGGAGATCACTGAGAAGAAAGGAACTATTATTTCATTAGTTCGATTTTTTTTTTCATTTCTAAAGCACCAACTTCAAATACTAATGCGGCATTATCATTAATTTAACACATTTAAATGCACAGCAACCGAAAATTGCTTTTATAAAACTCACCAAAAATACGTTATGTGCAGTAAGATGAGCATAATGTCACTTTCAACAAAACTTTATTCACTTTTTCTAGCGATACACGTTTTATGTCAAGTTAAATTCATTTTTGCTATAAAATCGTTTCTTGTACAAACATACTCTTCAAGTTTTATATACTGTTTTCGATTACTAGTAATCGCAAAATGGCATATGTATTCGAATAGTTGCAAAAATTGCTACATGTTTTCGAAGCATATGCGTAAGAGCATAATGCAATAAGTGTTCGAATAGTCTCCAAAATGTAAAATATGTACTCGAATCGATGCCACTATGCCATTAACATTCGAATAGTCGCCAAAATATTATATACATATTCGAATTGTTGCTTATATGTCATATGTATTCGAATAGTCGCCAATGTATTATAAATGTACTCGAATTGTTGCCAATATACCATATGTATTCGAATAGACTAAAAATGTTTTATATGTACATGAAGTGTTGCCACTATGCCATATATATTCGAATAAACGGCAAAATGTTATGTACACGAAGTGTCGCCAATATGACATATATATTCGAATAGACTCCAAAATGTTAAATATGTACACGAAGTGTTGCCACTATGCTATTTATATTCGAATAAGCGGCAAAAAGTTTTATATGTACTCGAATGGTTGCAAATATGTCATATATATCGGAATAGTCAGCAGAATGTTATATATGAAGTCTAAATGCTGCCAATATGCCTTAAGTATTCAAAGTAGGCAACATGTTATATATGTACTCGAATTGTTGCCAATATGCCATTTGTATTCAAATAAGCGGCAATATGTTGTATATGTAGTCGAAATGTTGCCAATATGCCATGCACATGTATATTTGAAAAGTCGACAAAACGTTATATATGAATGCGAGTTGTTGCGTATATACCATATATAATCCAATAGTCACCGAAATGTTATATATGTACACGAATTGTTGCCACTATGACATATATATTTGAATAGACGGCAAAATGATATATATGTCGTCGAAATTTTGACAATTTGCCTTATGTATTCGAATAGACGGCAACATAGTCGGCAAAACATTATATATGTACTCGAATTGTTGCCAATATACCATATGTATTCAAATAGCAAGTGTTATATTTGTCGAAAAGTCGGCAACATTTCATATATGTAGTCGAAATGTTGCCAATATGCTATCTGCATCCGAATAGCCGCCTAAATGTTTTAAATGTACTCAATGTTTAATCAAGCAGGACTTGTCTTATCAGTTGCATTAATATCTACATTAAATGATACTTTAATATTTGCTCTAAAAGGGGAGATAAATCAGTACATATAGAATATAAACATTTACTAGTATATGTATATAGCTTTCAGTATATGATTTAAATTTAATTTAATTAATGTAGTAGAGATTGTAAGACTAGAAATAGAGAAATGGAAGCGTCTGCAATAGGAACATTTCTGAACAAGAATTCCTCGTATTTCTATAGAAGCTACTTACTATTTATAGAACATATGTGTTTGTGACAATGTATACGTGTTGCAACGTGCTATGAGCACTTTATTAAGCCGTCGACAATGATTAAAACAGAGTTTTTATCCGACATCCCACATAATACGCTGGCGACATAATTGAATATTACAGGTGGGCGTAACTGCAGTCGAATAAAGCCGTAAGAAATAGTTTAAAAACTATTTGATTCCAAAAATAGCTCTCGAGTTTTGTTGCGGTCAGAAGTGTGACGGATAGGCTGGGGTAAGACAAACGGACGAAAATCATTTGGCACAATATCGCACATAAAGTCAAGATACACAAACAATTGTTCAGACAACGGAATCTATATGCTCTTACTATTCGGGAAGTAGGTTCTATTTAAATAGTGCTGTCGGGAGGCTTTGACTTTAAATATAGAAAGAAATTGTATTGGCCATTATCTATCTATATATCCTAAGAAAACGCATCGGCCACTAGCTAGCTATATATCCAAAGAAAACGCATTGGCCATTAGCTAGCTATACATCAAAAGAAAACGCATTGGCCATTATCTAGCTATATATCCAAAGAAAACGCACTGGCCATTAGCTAGCTATATATCTTAAAAACGCATTGGCCTATTCAAAGAAAACGCATTGGCCATTAGCTATCTATATATCCAAAGAAAATGCATTGACCATTAGCTAGCTAAATATCGAAATAAAAAGCATTGGCCATTATTTAGTTATATAATAAAAACGCATTTGTCATTAGCTACCTATATTTCCAAAGAAAACGCATCGAATACTAGCTAGCTATATATCTAAAGAAAACGCATCGGTCGTTAGCTAGCTATATATCCAACGAAAACGCGTTGGTCATTAGCTAGCTAAATATCCAAAGAAAAAGCATTGGTCACTAGCTAGCTAAATATCCAATTAAAACACATTAGCTAGCTTTATATCAAAAGAAAACGTATTGGCCATTAGCTAGCTCTATATCCAAAGAAAACGCATAGGCCATTAGCTAGCTATGTATCCAAAGAAAACGCAAAGGCCATTAGCTAGCTATATATCCAAAGAAAACACATTTGCCATAAGCTAGCTATATATCCAAAGAAAAAGCATTGGCCATTATCAAAGGAAAATGTATTAGCCATTTACAAGCTATATATCGGAAGAAAACGCATAGGTCATTAGCTAGCTAAATATCCAAAGAAAACGCAATGGCAAGTAGCTAGCTATATTTCCAAAAACGCATTGGACATTAGCTAGCTATATACAAAGAAAATGCATTGGCTACTAGCTAGCTATATATAAAAAAAATGCATAGGCCATTAGCTAGCAAGAAAACACACAAGCTATATATCCAAAGAAAACGTATTGGTCACTAGCTAGCTATGTATGAGAAGAAAACGTATTTGCTATTAACTAGCTATACATCCAAAGAAAACGCATTGGCCATAAGCTATCTATCAGTAAATGAGAAGTGTTTTATTTAACAGTTCGTCTCCGTGGTCGAGTGGTTAGACTGTAACGTCTCATAGATTGAGGGTCACGGGTTCAAGCCTTGCTACCGAACATGTCTCTTTATGTTGGCAGTTGCTTACGCGGGAATGGGGTCTAGTACTGGTTATTTCCAGGAACGATGGTTAGGTAAACTGCCTGCTTGTTTAAAATGACCGAAGTACGGTTTAACGGGCGTTAAACTCTTTCAACAGTTACAAGTGCCATATTGTTACTTGGCTGAAACAAATATGGATTTAAATCGGACTAATCGATGTGCAGGCTGATTGTGACTCGTATTGGTCGCAAAAGTCAAACGTTGGTTTTCTCACAGCGGAGCTAAATTGTTCATTAACATTAATAAAAAGCAGTTTTAACCCAACGAACCTGTGTTAATATGGAGGAAACTGAACTCATTAATATAATCTACTCACGCTGATTTCAAGCGTCCATAAACCTCAAGCGTAGGAAGAACAAAGGCATGAAAATGCACCGCGCATACAGTGTATGGGTGTATGGGTTTCTTAATCAGATAAAACAGGAGCATCGCTTCTTGTCTCATGTTGAGAGTTTACTTTGATTGATATTCCGCGATCTTTACCCATTTAACGGACAAAAGAGTTCTGATAGAGGTTGATGTAATAACGTCATAAAAAGATTTGACAATTCATTTATAATGAATAAATATTTATTTTTTCTGTTTGTTAACAGATATAAATCAGATTTGACTGTATTCAAAAATAATTAAATTATTGACCTTATTTCTGCAGAATATAGTAAATGATTTTATGTTACACGAATCGTAACTGTCTAAATTGTTTTGGACCCGAATAACTATTGACCGGTGCTATTGATAATAAACCGTGATATGAATTCAGTCGATCAAATATAAGAAAATAATTTATGGACTAGATGTTTGTGTTTTTTTACCATTTGTGTTTATGTATATTTTGGCAATAAAAGATCACTTTTCATAAACACAGATTGTTTATTAATACAAACAAAATAAATTTCATATATTGGGGTGCGTCTGAAAAAGGAAGCAGTTTGAAATGTTATACATGTATGTAGTAGAAAACATTTTACACCTTCCTACACAAAATGAATTTATTTCACTTATTTCTATTTAGTGAATGGGATGAAATCTAAGCTTTTTTATTACATATACCACGTTAATGTGCATACCTGTTGCGAACTTTTGATCCGGTCACTTGGTTGCCTTCATGATGTGTAAAATTAATGACCTCAAAGCGGTGATAACGTTTTATACTCGCGTCATAAATTTTCCTCAATTCAATGCTTACTTCAAATAAGATACGAAAATCATCTGTTAAGAAATGGTTCGATCAATAATCAATACATTAGGTATCAATAGCAGGTTTTAATGACGCGAATTTGCTTTATTCATTTGCATAATAAATGATAAACACTTTTCATTCGATTGAATGAATAGATGGAAAATATAAAAAAATAAATAAATATAAACAAGTATAGTGTCGTATTTTATTTACTGCATTTATAAAAGGAATTGTAATCTCTATCAAACGACAAATAAGAAATTAGTTTAACATTTCAATCTCGGTAGGATAATTGTAGAGAAATAAGAGAAGGAATTTGGTGTCAGTTTTTAAACATTTAAGTAATTCAAATAGTAAATTTAGTTTTTATTAAACAAGAAGTATTTTCTATAAGCCAATGTAAGAATTTCAAAAATATAACTTGTTCGGTGTGTTGAAAAATGTGAGGGAAATTTTAAAAGCAATGAAACAATGACCCGCATTGGACGCAAAATATGGAGAGCATTTTTACTAATATATTAACAGTGTGTGTCATACATTTTTAAGTTTAAAACCGAGAGGCGAAATATTAAAGCGTATTAGTTTGTAGTGTTTAGCAAAAAGACACAGCTATGTGCGGGGGTGCTTCTTTCTGGGCGATAATTGCCCTTGTCATTAGTGTAATAGCTATGGCACTGGACATCGCAGGTTTTGCGACAGTATCTTGGATGGTGTACCAGATTACTACCAACAGTATTAGGGTCGGACTGTGGAAGATGAAGTCCTGCGTGGCCAAAGCCTGCACTGAAAGCAATGTTAGCGCCGGATTGAAAAATGGTGAGAATTCAAATTCTTGAAAATACGGTAAAGCCCGCTGAATTTCTAAATGAATAATGTCAGTCTTTTCAATTTGGACTATACCAATATTTAATTAAAGGGGTGGTCACTAAATGTCTTGACTGGATATCGATCAGTGCAGATCATGATCAGACTGCATGGATATGCAGGCGAATCATGGTCTGCACTGGTTGCAATGGTTAAATCATTTCGCAGCAAAGTTAAGGCTACATTTTGAAATACTCAGATGACTCGGTTCAGATTTTAAGAATTATCAAAAAAAATGTTTTTCTTCAGATTTCAGATGTTTACTTCCTGTTTTGTAATGTTAACCTACTGCTGCTTGTTTGATGTGATGACATCATTCAGTCTGTATAAAGTTCCATAATGTATAAAATTTCTTGTTTCTTAATGATAGTGTATACTTTATAGGATATTGGTCTCACTGGGAATCGAGTTCGAATCCACAGTGGCCAATATCTACAAAATAAATTGATAGGGTTATTTTGAAATGTAATAATTGTTTAAAAATTAACAAGAAATAAATGAAACTTCTTTTGATAGGGGCCCTATTTCATTTTGTACGCAGTCACAAATAAAAAATTATAATCCCACAGATCACAAAGTCTAAACAGCGGTTAACCCTTCTATCACGGATGCATAACTATGTCCGTAAACTTTATCTGATCTAGTATCTATTTCATGAATAAATTTTCAAATGAATGTAATACGTCTATGCTCGATATCAGCCGTATTAGATTAAAAGAGACTACCTCGAAGCAATGTTGCAGCACATATCTAGAATCTGAAATTTATTAGTTTTTGTATCCATAATAATCCTTATCTGAAATTGCGATTTTGATTTCATGTTCTATTTTATGTATTTTTCTTTCTTTAAGGCCATGCACAATTTATAGTTTGATACATCATGCATGCAGTATTATACATGAATAGGTACTACATAATTTGATAGCACAAAATTTAAAAAATAATGAAATTTTGACCCTTTTCCCAGTCGTTTCACTTGTTATTTCCGTCATGTGAAGAAATAAACTGTTATTCCGACATTTTCATAGATAATTTAAGGACCAGTTTCCACATTTTCTAAAAGCTTTTATACAAATGCATATTTAATTAATAACCAAACTAAAATGACGCGTGGTGGAAGTGTTTTAGTATCATATTTAGTAATTTACCGGTCTACCTTATAGCTACCGGTTCAAGTTTCGAACATTTTGTCCAAGAGGGAAAAAAAGACTGCACTGTTCTTTTATATAGTTAATACAACAGTGATTAAAGAACACTTGTCAAAAAAGACTCCTTAAGTTTCCTCAGATCAACTGCACATAATGTTTTACTGAGCTAACGATACCGATTTTTTAAAACATTTTTTCAGGAGAGTTCTTTGCAACTCAAGCGTTTGAGGCATTTGCATTAATCATGTTTCTTCTGGCTCCGTTGGCTATCGGTGTATATGCGTTCGTGAAATCTCTAAAAGGATCCTGCATGGCATATACCTGTATAACCATTTGTTTCTGTGCAGGTAAGCTAGAAAATGAAAGTATACTTAAGGAAAAAAGTTCTGTCCGGTTCAAAATTGTCTTATTAAATTTTAATTGTACGTTACTTTTAATTTTTTATTTGCAAATTTATATTTTGAGACTGCTTGCTACATCACAAGGTGTTAAGAATTCTATACAAAAACATTCAATCAACTGTGACGGCATAAACCATGAATTTCACATTTATCTAAATTTTATGTACATGAAGCTTATAATCACAAAAATTTCTAGTGATTTATGTTACCAAAGGATAGTCCTATCGAAAGAGGTAAAAATTTAGACAAATACTCAGCGTATGTTGTTATTACGAAGCTTTCAAGATAGCAAAATTTGCGCATTTTATGTCGACTGGAGGTCAGTGAGCCTACAACACATGTTGCACGTGCGTTAAACGCCCACGAACATTCTATTCGGCGTCACGAACATTGCAAATGTGTCACTTGATTCGAAAATGATGATGTTCTTATGCTTTTCCAATTATGAATAAAATACCCAATTTCAGTGTTTGTGTTACTTTATACCGGACAGAACTGTTGTCCTTAAGTATATATATTGCCTGTAATGTCTGCACTGTGAGTATATTTGTACTATTGTACATAGAGGAATTTTCACAGTGTTATATTCCTATTAGGTATATGATCGACTGCAAAAAAAGGTGACAAACCAAAATTTGTAACATCAGAGAAGTCCCTTGGATGGTTCATACTATGTGAAAGAAAGTTTCCATGCAGTCCAACACCTTTCGAACGTTGTGGAGAAAGTATATACGACAGTATTTTAAACTGTTAAGGACCTCTAACTGTTGCGCAAATCTTCGGACTTTTTCTTTTCAGTACCGGGTTCTTTGTTTTTTTTCCACGGGACTTTACTTTGTACGAAATCCTAACACTCTGGATAAGCAAATTCTAATTGAACTTTTGGAGCCAATTTTTTTTCCTTTATATGAATCTAATTATCAGAGCCGACGTCTGGTTTGCTTTTACCCTTTTTTTGTCTTTTTCTTTTTTCAGTCTACCTGGTACTCATGGTAAAATTAAATTTCAGTTAGGGAAAATAAGATCATTTTTTTTCTTGGTTCGTAAAAAATGAAAAAAAAAAGAAACAGCACTGACCGAGCCCATGATATATAAAACCCGAAAACACATTTAGCCAAGGAGTTGTTATTACAAATCGTCTATTTTTTTTTTCCCTAAAGGTGCCACCTGGTGACCAAACCACAAATACAAAAAGTCTAAATGATTTTTTTTTCAGCATTATGCGGTTTTATTGGAGCCATCTGCTGGCTTGCGTATGTACCAGATCCGTACGTTGTGTCATATTCTTTCGGATTAACAGTGATTGCATCAATCTTGGCGGCAATCGCAGGATGTTTACTGATTCCGGATGTCCTTGATAGTGGCAGACAGGTTAATCCGAATAGAAGGTATTGAAGACGTCATGAGCACTTTTACGTCATACACAGTTATGTTTGAGAGACAGGATATTACGTCATCAACGTTCATAATGGTTCATAATGAGACTGAACAGAATGGTTATATCACACAAAGCAGAACAGAATAATGACATTTTTTAAAGCAAAATCTTTCATAACGATGCCAAAATCTATATATGATATCCGAATGTCAGTTTATGTTGTTTGCCAAATATTTAAGAAATGTCTTTATGTATGCAGTGTTGTTTTTCGCATCACGCGCGCTGCTCCTGTTTGACATCTTCATGTCTAGTTAAATACATTTGCTTGTGTAACTATGATAGATTATATGTGTTTTCAACATGTAGCGTGTAGTATTGTACAACACAGCATTATGTTTTAAGATGTTAAATTGTGTCGCAAAACAAAAGTTGTTATAACTCTGCTGAAATGACCTACACAAACAATTGTGTGGAAATGCCGCAAACAGACAATAAAAGCCCATCTTGTCATTCCTAACTGTCTATTGTTCATTTACTTTGTATATGAAACTTTTCTATAACTATTCAGTCTGTAAATTTACTTTTCTATGTATTAGTTTTGAACGTGCTTGGCCGTGGACTTTAACTGAAATCTTGTTCCGTGTCAAACTTGTGTTATAAACAGCACCTAAAATACCAGACACATAGAATGGATCGTTTACGTAAACGTACAAAAATGTATTTTATAGAAAAAAATCTACCATCAATATGATACGTGTGCATGGTCATTGTATGTTTGTATTGTCATTAAATGTATTTATTGATATAGAATCTAATATCCATAGCAACGCACTACATTTGTAGGATCAAGTAGAAAAAAAACGTAACTTAGCCTATTAGCATAGGCTATCAGGAAATTGAAACATAACTCTATCTCCAATGTGGTGAAATTGCAAATGAGATACAGTTAATTTGTAGTGAATTTATAATAAAGAAAAGAGTTATCTCGATATTCATCTCGCGTTAATGGGAAAAAATTTGATCCCATTATGCTATGTAAACAGACAATAGTATTAGAGCATATTGAGTTTAGGTTTGAGAGGTATAAATGTTCAATGGTAAAATGTTACAGACGGAAACTGTTGTTTCTGCTTTGACTGGCAGACGGATTTATTGTGTTCTTTTCATTAATATAAAACCCTTTGTGTCTACTGTAGTGTATATTATATTGTATATAATACCTTTTCAAATAACTACGTTTCGAAGCAGACGACAAGTACAAGACATAAGCCTTTGTGTCACATTTCTGCAAAACACCCCTATCTAAGAATATAGACTTGTCCAAATTGGAAGTCAGAAGATCCCATTATTAACATCTAGGTGAAATTGGTCGAAAACTCAACGGTTTGATACATAAATAAATCATTCTCAGAATGCAGAGTATACATTTTTAGCTTGTGACTACAGAGAAGGTTTAAGACTTGCCCACCTCCTGGAATCACATTTGTTATATGAGTCCTTTTCTGCACAAATGTGTTTCCATTCTATATGCAAGTTGTTCAAAGACAACAAAGTACCTTTTCTACGTATACAAATAGATCCAAACTGTACCTGTTTGCTCTGTATACAGTAAGCTTCGTTTATAACGATTCCGGATATAGCGATATTCTGAATATTAGGAACACATTTTCTTGGACCGATTTACTTTCCTTCTATATTTACGGTATATAAAATGCTAAAAGGATATAACATACTGCGATTTCAAATTTAAACGGTCCAAAGTGGAGTTTCGGATGATTCCGGAGATTGTCGGAGATGGCCGAGGTAGGAGTGAGATCAAATTGTGCGTCTGTACCAATCCACGTCAGAGATTTATTACGGTCGTACATATTTATTCTTTTCTATGGTGACACTTGTTTTTCATCTGCATTTATAATTACTGTACAAACTGTAAATAGAAAATGACATCATCGTATCTGAAAAGCGCCACTTCCTATTTATAGCATGATAAATCAATTCACTAAAAAAGTAAAAATGGTTTCTGTAAAAGTTGAAGAAATCATACACATATTTGAAAACGTACTCTTATTTTGGGTCACCTTGAACTTGTATGATTACGACACACCTGACTTTGGGTGGTGTAAATGTATAAGATATGTAAAAAGACTGCTATTAGAAATTTCCTTAATGTTCATTGACGTCAAAGCATGTGGAATGCATTTATATTAAAATCACCGGATGCTAAACGAAACGTTTTGAAAAGAGTATTCATAAGGCAGTCATTCAACTTAGGTGGAAAAGTACATCATTAAGTGATGAATTTATACAGTTTAATGATGTTAAAGAGAGCTGAAAGGGAACCATGCATATAATGTAAACAACTCCATTCATTAATCTATTCTAGAAGTTTCACAAGTTCATATGATTTACCTTTTTTTTTGCCGACACGTGTGATATTAGACTGTCATATTAAAGGGGGTATGAAGGATTAATGTAAGCAGTTTGTATTATTTATGGAAAGAAAATAAAGCAAAATATTGATCAATGGAATGATTATTTCTGTGAATTCATATATATCAGTTTCCTGCTTAATTGTTTATCCGTGCATTTCTGATAAACGGTACAGCGTTTAACTGGTACAATGTCTTTTTGATATACGGTAAAGTCTTTCTGATAGATGGTACAGTGCCTTTCTGATATAAGAGACAGTGCCTTTCTGATATCAGGAACAGTGCCTTTTTATATGGGGTACGGTGCCTTTCTGATATAAGGTACAATGTCTTTCTAATATAAGGAAAAAAGTGTCTTTCTGATATAAGGGACATAGTCTTTTTGATATAAGGGACACTGTCTTTTTGATATACGGTACCTTTCTGTTTAAAGGTACAATGTTTTTCTGTTATAAGATACAGTGTCTTTCTGTTATAAGGTACAGTGTCTTTCTGTCCTAATTGACAATGTATTTCTGTTATCAGGTACAGTGCCTTTCTGAGATACGGTACAGTGGGTTTCTGTCATAATTGATAATGTCTTTCTGATATAAGGAACAGTGCCTTTCTGATATAAAGTGCAGTGCATTTCTGATATACGGTACAGTGTCTATGTGTTATAAGGTGCAGTGTCTCTCTGATATAAGGTACAGCGTCTATCTGTTATAAGGTACAATGTCTTTCTGATATAAGTGACAATGTCTTTCTGTTGTAAGGTACAGTGTATTTCTGAAATACAGTACAGTACCTTTCTGTTATAAGTGACATTTTTACTGATATAAAACACAGTGCCTTTCTGATATACGGTACAGTGTCTATATGCTGTAAGGTACAATGTCTTTTTAGCTCACCTGAGCTGGCTCAGGGTGAGCTATTAGGATCGATGAATGTCCGTCGTCCGTCCACATTTAGTTCGTTAACACTTTAGTGGTCACATTTTTGCCTCAATTGTCACGAAACTTGGTCAGAATGTTTGTCCAGTTATTACTCGAAAGAGTTCAAATATGGTTCATCTCGGATGAAAAACTAGGTCACATGACCAAAATATAGAAAAATCTTGTTAAGGCTCAAAAGGCTACTGTTTCAGTCCAAATATCTTGGAATTTTTTAAAAAAGTTTTTTTGTTTTTTTTTTTTTCAATTTTTTAATATGGGTCACCTGGGGTCAAAAACTAGGTCACAGAGCCCAAATATGGAAAAGCCTTGTTAACACTCTAGAGGTAACATTTTCAGCCCAAATATCCTGGAAATTTGTCAGAAAGGTTGTTAAGATGATTTCTAGCTCAAGTTTGAATATGGGTCATCTGGGGTCAAAAACTAGGTCGCACAGCCTGAATATGGAAACACGCTAGAGGTAACATTTTCAGCTCAAATATCCTGGAAATATGTCAGAAAGGTTGCTTCTATGATTTCTAGCTCAAGTTCGAATAAGGGTCATCTGGGGTCAAAAACTAGGTCACAGAGCCCAAATGTGGAAAAATGATTTCTAGCCCAAGTTCGAATATGGGTCATCTGGGGTCAAAAACTAGGTCACAGAGCCCAAATATGGAAAAAACCTTGTTAACACTCTAGATGTGACATTTTCAGCCCAGATATCCTTGAAATTTGTCAGAAAGGTTGTTTTGATGATTTCTAGCTCAAGTTTGAATATGGGTCATCTGGGATCAAAAACTAGGTCACACAGCCCAAATATGAAAAAACCTTGTTAACACTCTAGAGGTAACATTTTCAGCCCAAATATCCTGGAAATTTGTCAGAAAGGTTGCTTCTATGATTTCTAGCTCAAGTTAGAATATGGGTCATCTGGGGTCAAAAACTAGGTCACAGAGCCCAAATGTGGAAAAACCTTGTTAACACTCTAGAGGTTACATTTTCAGCCCAAATATCCTGGAAATTTGTCAGAAAGGTTATTTCGATGATTTCTAGCTCAAGTTTCAATATGGGTCATCTGGGGTCAAAAACTATGTCACAGAGCCCAAATATGGAAAAGCCTTGTTAATACTCTAGAAGTAACATTTTCAGCCCAAATATCCTGGAAATTTGTCAGAAAGGTTGTTTCTATGATTTCTAGCTCAAGTTCGAATATGGGTCATCTTGGGTCAAAAACTAGGTCACAGAGCCCAAATATGGAAAAACCTTGTTAACACTCTAGAGGTAACATTTTCAGCCCAAATATCCTGGAAATTTGTCAGAAAGGTTGTTTCGATGATTTCTAGCAACTTTGTTAAAAGCAGTTGTACTCGGGTGAGCGATAAAGGGCCATCATGGCCCTCAGTGTCTTTCTGTTATAAGGTACAGTGTCTTTCTGTCCTAATTGACATTGTATTTCTGTTATCAGGTACAGTGCCTTTCTGAGATACGGTACAGTGCGTTTCTGTCATAATTGATAATGTCTTTCTGATATAAGGAACAGTGCCTTTCTGATATAAAGTGCAGTGCATTTCTGATATACGGTACAGTGTCTATGTGTTATAAGGTGCAGTGTCTCTCTGTTATAAGGTTCAGCGTCTTTCTATTTAAGAACAGTGTCTTTCCGATAGGAACGGTGTCTTTCAGATAAAAGGTTCAGTATCAGCTATTCTGATATAAGGTAAAGTATCTTTATGATATAAAAATAATGTCTTCCTGATACATGTATAATGTAATCTTTTATGCCCCTGAAGGTTGGCATATTAACATCGCATTGTCCGTCCGTTTGACCGTCCTTCAATTTTTTCGTCTCTGTGCTGTAACTTTGTCAGTCATGCATGAAAGTATTTTCAACTGATATGGCATAAATGTTCATAACATGAAGACGATGAGTCGAATGCAAGACCCATGTCCCTACCTAAAGGACAAAGTCACACTAGGAGTCCCTGTATATATGTAGACATTCGTGTCTGGTCTGTAACTCATTTATATGCATTGAATGCTAAGCATATGTAGACGGCGAGCTGAGTGCACGTCCTGCGTCCCTACCTCACACACATTTAAAGGTCATGGAAACCTATATATTTTCACACATTCGTGTCCGGACTGTTATTCTGTCATGTATTAAATGTTTTTTTAAACAATTTGGCACAGATGTTCAGTACATAGAGACAACAAGTCCCGTACAAGTCTCGAATATTTAGCTTGAAGGCAAAAGGTCAAATTTAAGAGTTCAAAGATCATCGAATCCTGTATACTTGTACAGTAACACTGTCATACTTTGAAGGGTTTTAAAATTACATAGCAAAAATGTTGAGTACATGTAGATGACATGTTATGAGCGTAATGGAAATGTTGTGCGCGCTTTCTCTCTGCCTGGTTGTCTGTTTGTAGACAGCTGTGCCTGCCCAAACTGTTACTCAATCTGTTGTACTTTTGAAGGATTTAAAAATAAATTTACACAATGCTCAGTACATAAAGATGAATTGTTTGAACGACAAAGACCGTGATGCCCCATTTTTTGGGCATTCGTTACTTACGAGTGACAGCTTGCGTATAGGCTAGTTCTGGAGTTCATACAGGTTTAAACAGTTTACATAACCTGCTTTGACTTGTAAAACGATTTGTTTATGGTTGCAGCATTCTGAAAATACCTACAAGCTGTTACAGATACCTGTTACAGATAGGGGGAATCTAACTTGACAACATAACATAAATCATATCCAATGAACAGATGTAAAAATTAAACATGCTCAAACGCTTTAGTATTATTATCGGATGTAACTCACAAATTGCCTAAAACTATAGACAATTTTAAAATGTCTGCTAACACCTTGCGCCGCTAAAATTCTAAAAGTGCTCCGTATTTTCTGATGATTGTTAAATATTTATGTCAATTTAATAATATTTCCAATAAGCATCCCACTGACTTGCCAAATCAATATCGATCCAATATTGATTTTTGGCCTGGGGACTGAAAGTCCCCAAGGCCTTAGTTAGCATACCACATTTCAAACCCTGCAAGAATTTTAACCGTGCTATGTGCGAATAACAACTGTAAACATGCGCTATGCGAAAGTAGTGCAAGACAGACCAGATCAATCTTCTGTTTGAATGCCGCATATGATAAGAACATGTTACAAATAAAAATAGTTCATAAAACTTCAAACGACTGCAGGAAGGTATATAGCTTACGGGCTGCATTACACATTTTTTTCTGTTTTAGAAATTAATGCGCTGTTAGCTGATTACGGAAGATAATCATATGCATATCACGGAAAAGTACGGATATTTACGGAAATTTACGAAAACGTACGAAGCTCGATATAAGAGTTTGTAGTTTGATTTTCAAATTTCCGATGTTATTTCATTGACAACTTTGTTATTTACGAACGATTACATATATATTTACCTAAAAATAAATGTCTCTAAAAAAATATATAATTTACGTACATTCCCGAGAAGGAACTAACGTGATCAAAATCACCCGCCATTTATCGAGGACGCTGCATGTCGAGGCCCAACGGTTTCACTGATTACAACTACAAGGTAACCCAGAATAATTTTTGGTTTTCTATGTTATACACATTGTACAGTACTGTATTTATATTTCATTGCTGGTATTGCTTTGTTTATTTCTGTTTCAAGGTCTTGTCATTGGTACACAATAATTTTCGATCCACATCATCAGATCATATCGCTTGAAGTTGTACAAAGCGCAGATCGAATTATTTGTACTGGCTTAAACATTTTATAATGTTGACTATGTGATTATTTTTCATTTAACGTACATTTCATAATAAAACAAACTTCCCTGTCACCCATATATTTGTGAATCATTCATTCTGTGTCATATATTGAATTTCGTCCTCTGCACATTTCGACCCGCGCTTTAGGTAAGATTCAACGCAGAACACGTAGGTCAAAAGTTGTTTTTCGTGGA
Source organism: Saxidomus purpurata (assembly GCA_022818135.1). Classification (NCBI taxonomy): domain Eukaryota; kingdom Metazoa; phylum Mollusca; class Bivalvia; order Venerida; family Veneridae; genus Saxidomus; species Saxidomus purpurata. Next base: position 15,723,316 of record JAFMSR010000018.1, read on the forward strand.
GTTAACCTATAGCCCCCAGGCCTTCAGCGCTCACAGCGCTTTGATTCATATTTCCTTACTACGTTGTCTAAGCGAGACAATTCAATCATTCAAAGATTATCAAAATTTAATCAAGGGAGACTACCTAATCAAACATTTTGTTTCTCTTCTGTACATTGTACATGAATATACGGAATCCTGTTAGGGTCATACTGACACGACGCAAGACAACGCGAAATTACATCACGGCAAGGTCGTACAAATTGTTGTGTGTCACTTCGCATTGTCGTGTGCTCGATGGCATTATTTCGGTGTCGTTTCGCGTTGTCATGCATCGATCTTGGCGGGTAACGCACGACATTTTTTATGTCACTAAAAGGATTTTATATTTTTGTGCTAGAATATTTAACACCTGAACCCAGAACTTCCTTTTTTCTCTTGACGTCATTTGCACAAAACCGGGGAAATCACTCTAACCAACCTAAATTTAAAAAGAACCAGTGTAACTTGCCTTCGCAAAATTCAGGGGAGATGATTCTTACCGACTTCAATATTTGGGCAACCATAGTTTCATACCACTACTCACACAGACTTATCTTTTGAACAACCAGTTAGTTACCTTAGGGATATGCCAAGGCAGTTGTTATTGCAGGAATTAAAAATTAAGTAAAATGTTGAATATGGTCTAGCACAATGGAACACTCAGTTCTAATTGAAAGTTTGTGAATCCTGTTTACGATGTAATACAATTTTGCTAGTTCTCTTATGAGTCTATGTAGGACTGAACAAATTGTAAAACAGCATTTAACCTATACAAATTTTATTTTACAGTACATTATAGAAATAAAAGACATGCTGTTACGGAAATGGTAAAACATGTTATATATATTCCCGGAGAACAGAAGAGTTGAGGTTAAACGGATTCTTCACTTTCAGATAATTAGAAGTTGTTGTTTTTTAATTTCGCCCATGTAGAAGAATTAGTAGAGTATGTACAAATTATGGACACAACTTTGATACAAAAATTGACCGACTACTATTATTCTCCACACACTAAATGCATGACGCCATTTCCCGTCCTCGCGGAGAAACAAAAAGATGTCTTCATCATATACATGTGACTAAAACTAATGCCAAGTAGTATCTATCTAAAGAGATTGAAATGAACTGTTTCAATTTCAGCAGCTTTAAACTAGAATCATCACTGAATGTGATAAGAACACCCTAACAAAATTATACTCTTCGTCATGCCATGATCAACAATTGTGTCCTGTTGTCTTAAAACAACAAAAAAGTAAGCAAATCGGACATAAATTAGTAATATTATTTACCATGACCCCTAAGTGTCCCGGTGTGGTTGAAATATCCATTATTAGCGTCGTCTCGATGAACATTTGACCAATGATCAGGACGATCTATCAAAATGTTAAGAAGATTTACCTTCGTCATGTAAATGAAATGAACATATGACCCAAGTTTCATGGAATACTTTAAGGGATAGAGGAGGTACAGTCTCCTGAAATTTGAAGTGCGACATTGACCTCGGAGTCGCAAAAAAGTGAATATTTGACTAAAGTTTCTTGAAAATCATTCAGTTAGTTTAAGAGATATGGAGCTAACATAAATGGGTGGCATGTTGGTCAAGATGACGAATTCGGAGGTTCCCGGTCCGAATCCCAGACCATGACACTGGAAATTTCAGAAACGCTTTTCAGTGTTTCCAACCCATCTAGAAATGAACTGATTAGAAACCCAGAGGTATTTTCACGTGTTTGTTATTTATCCCCCCGCCGAAGGCGAAGGGGATATTAGAAATGGTCTTCGTCCGTTCGTCCGTCCGTCCGTCCGTGCGTCCGTCCCAATTTGTCCGGAGCTACTCCAAAAGTACTTGAGCGTTGTCTTCAAACTTCATACCTGACAGAGATTGGGAGGAAGTGCAGTGTGTAAGAACAATAGCTCTACCTTGCCTACTTTTTAGGTTATTTCCTTTTATCAGATTTACTTGAAAAACTTTGTCCGAGCTACTCCAAAAGTACTTGAGGGATTTTCTTTCAAACTTAAAATGACTAACACTTGGTGGGTGCGTGTGCAAGATCTAACTCTACCTTGCCTACTTTAAGGTTATTCCCTTTATCAGTTTACTTTAAAAGTTTTGTCCAGAGCTAACTCCAAAAGTACTTGAGGGTTATCAAACTTAATAACTGACTAGCTTGGTAGGAAGTGCGTGTGCAAGAACATAACTCTACTTGCCTACTTTTAGAGTTATTCCCTTTATCAGTTTACTTGTCCAAGCATACCCAAAGTACTTGAGGGTTTTCTTTAAACTTAATCACTGACTAGCACATTGGTAGGAAGTGCAGTGTGCAAGAACATACCACCTTGCCTACTTTTAGGTTATTCCCTTTATCAATTTACTTTAAAAGTTTTGTCCAGAGCAACCAAAGATTGAGGGTTTACTTCATTTAAACTGACGCCCATTGTAGGAGTCGTGTAGAGCATACTTCCTCTTTAAGGTTTTCCCTTTATCAGTTTCTTGTCCACAACCAAAAGCTTGAGGGTTTTCTTCAACACTGAAATTTGGAGGGTGCGATCATCTCTACCTTGCCACTTTTGGTTTTCCTTTTCAGTTTACTTTAAGTTTTGTCAGACTCCCAGCTTGAGGGTTTTCTTCAAACTTATACCTGACATAGTTGGTGAGTGTGTAGAAAAACTCTCCACCTCCCCTACTTTTAGAGTTTTCCCTTTATCGATTTTCTTGAAAAAATTTCGGCTAACCAAAAGTACTTGAGGGTTTTTTCAAATTAATCACTGACTAGCATGGTGGGTGCGTGTGGACAACTACTTGCCTACTTTTAGTCATGAAATTCTCCTATCTGAGACTTTATTTCCCTTTCTTCATTGCCTTATTCTTTTTCCACTCTTGAAAACTGACCACATGCCATACTAAGGCTTTTTAGTTCACCAATGTGAACCTTCGGTCCTCTTGGTCCTACACCTGGCAAAAGAACCATGCGGTCTATTGGTTAAAGAGCTGGATTCTGGTACCCGGATTCTCTTGTATCTGCATCTGTCTCTTCAACATGTGCCTGTATGAAGTCTTGGCAAGTACGCCCCGGGGAAAATCCCAAGGTCGCCCGGGACTCATCGTCGGAACCCCCGTTAAATATTCCGTTACCACTCCTGTCACCGATGAAGCATAGCGTAAAGAGGGGGGCGTGGGTATTCGACGATGCCCGGGACTCTGAACAATCTAAATGAAGAAGGCATGAAAGTAAATTTTCCTTTCGTATGACGTAGAGCACGGCACAATTGGAAGGTGATTTCTTAACGGGATTTAGAATATAAAGCCGACACAAAAAACGCTCAACACACTAACTAACCGACAACAAACTAACTCCTATATATCTCAAAATATTATCGCAATTTGTCTTTAATCAATATTACTAGTATCAAACTATTATACTGTTACAAATCATAATTTTAGTAGCATTATTTACAAAAATCTGATCTTAAAAACTACTGTATTTAAATGAGCCCACTGCTTTGTGAAATCAATACACTTCTGAATATTCAAAGGTCTATTTTCGGATAGAGAGACAGAATACGTGCCGTGTTTTGAGGAGTAAATCCTCCACGTTTAAGAAGAAGTCAACACTATGTCATAAAAATCCTAGAATCACAGGCAACTGAAGTTATACAAACATACAAAAACAAGTATGCATATATATGTTTTGCACTTTTCGCCTTAAAGTAACTACTAAAGATATTATAACGTTTCTGTATCCGCTTCATCTACTACATCTGTTTCATCTGCTTCAGCCGCTACAGCTGCTTCCTCGACATCTTCTTTTTTTTCACCACGCGCTTTATTCTTTTTTCGTCTTTTTTTCTTCTTTTTCTCCTTCTTCGTGATATCTTCACTCTCCCCAAAATCTTCCTCCACGTCTGAAAAGTCAGTCCTAACCGGTTCGACAGGTAAAGGGGCCGCACCCTCTTCTAGCATTGCCGGCGGTACATATTCTTTAATAATAATAATGATAACTTTATTTCACTGAACAACATATTTAGCAATTTTCATCTTACTTGTCGCGCGCTGACCGTAAAACTGTAGTAACTTAAATGACTTACGACAGTTTTGCGGTTATCATCGAACAAGGGACATCTTACTTAAACTAATCTATTGACAAGAAAATTTGAAATACAAAATAAATCTGAATCAAAATGTTAGTTTGTAATTAACTTCACTTGTGCAAGAATTAAAACCCCAAATAATCTCAGTCGTCGAAATTGTATACAAGTTTGAATATTGCTTGTTGTTTCAGGGAGTATGTAAACCTAAAACTCTCATAAACAAAAAATAATGGCGCTAAATCAGAAATCTTTTCAACAACGTATAGGTTAATACACTGTCCGAAACAAGTTAATAAAGATATAAACATTGGGAGATTTCAGCGAAGGTTTTAGTTGTATTGAAGTGTTTTATTTTTTTAATTTTACACCAAATTATCAAAAGGTACAATTAAGTTTATGCTAACATATACAATTGAGATTATTGGTTCTGTATTAGTACGCAAAATGCTGAAAAATGCTTAAAAACGCTTCACATATATTTCTCCAGTCTTATCACTCTGATGAAACATAAGCGTACATACGTACCGTTGCACCGGTATACCAGATCCGACCAGATTATCATTTCTTGTGAGAAACAGAACACGCCCAAACGTCCGCCCAACAGTTCATTGTTGAACACGTTTCCAGAATCAGCTACCAGGTTGGTTTCTTCAAACAAAAATACTCTAAAGAAAGAAAAATTATCTTGATTTTGTGTAGAACAACCCCGAAATATCATGACACAGTATCCACCATCTGTCAGATCTTTTCACGGAAAGATTAATCCCCTAACTACTAAATCCCCTATCAATTCCGTAACTATAAACATATCAAACCACTCCTATAAGAGGACCCAATAATAAAATGTAAATATGTTTTAGATGCTTAATATAGTGATATTTAGCCAGAAACATAAACTAGATTTCAACTCGATCAGCACTTTTTCATGTTGTCACCTTATAAGACCAAGACTAGGCCTATGTATGAGCTCCCATCTGTATGCAACTCTTTCCTTCCATCCAACATTTCTCGGATCTTGCCATAGCAGTTTTACCTAAAATACCAAATTTTCAGTGATTAAAATGACATTATGTGCATCTTACTGCACATAGTGTATTTTTGGTGATATTTTTATAAAAGCAATTTTCGGTTGCTGTGCATTTAAATGTGTTAAACTAATGACAATGCCGCATTAGTATTTGAAATTGGACAAATAAAATAATAGTTCCTCCCTTCGCAGTGATCTCCCTTGTGCTGTTGTAGTTGTTGGTAGAGAGATTTCGGCAGTGGAAAGGAAGCAACTCCTGCATGCAGTTATTGTTTTTTTTTTTAATTGACTCTCCCAGTCAAAATAGGAAAAGCAATATTTGGAGTTATTATTTTGTACTGGTAGCAGGATGAGTTTTGTGTATTGGGTTTAAAGCTATTATTTCCTCTACCCTTTTTACAAACACCTATTTTCAGCTGGATCTTTTCTTGAAAAAAATGTGCATAATTCCACTTTAATCATTTATAGTCTGCAAGATCACTTATTTGCACGGTAATATTATTATCAATGGTGTAAGAGAAGTTGAGGGCCGCAATGTTGTACGATAAGTGGAGGATTGCACTGATGTACGATAAGTGGAGGAATGGTGCATGATAAATTGGAGACTGCAATGTTTAATGATAAGTGGCGGACAGTAGTTATGCACGATAAGTGAAGGACTGTAACAGTGAACAATAAGCTGAGGAATTGTGCACGATACATGTAGAGTGCAATGTTGCACGATAAAGGAGAACTATGGCGGTGTATACTAAGAAGAGGACTGCAATGTGCACGATATGTTGGGGGACACACTGGGATACAATACATGGAGGACTGAAATGTTGCCAAATAAGTTGAAGGCTGCAGGCGTGTACAATAATAAGACGACTGTAACGTTACAAGATACATGGAGGAGTGCAATGTTGTATGATAAGTGGATGCCTTCACATGATTCCTGTGCCATATTTTTTTGTTAATGAAAAAAGAAAAGAAAGGCTAACAACTGCGTTTTTATATAATTATTGTCTGCGAAATCGTGACCAAGCAAAGTGAATTTTCACGGATCCAATGAAATGTGTGAATATTCCATTTACACGAAAGTCTGTGAATGAAGTTTCTCGGTTTCTGGTTGCAGATCAGAACATTGAACGTTTTATAGAAACGCTCTATAGTATAATGAACTTACAGATGAATTACCGGGTATTGTAATCAATAATGAACTTAACTGTTAAACACGCCTACATTTCATTTGTCATTTGGGAAAGGCTTACTACTATAGACAATTTGTTACATGTACGCCGGCATTATACGAAAACATAAATTTGAAAATACATCAATTGGCCTATCAAACCTGGTTTTCAATGGTTCCCGTGTGCCAAAGAGCATTTCGCATGACTTCTCCAGGTCCAGTATCTGACTTGATCAATTTCAGCTGAATCCCCGGCTCAGCTACAGCGCGGAATGGAGTGGAGTGCCAGTAGGTTTGTCGGGATTTTTTCCACATGACAGCGTAAAAGCTGGCGCTGTCCTGGTAACTGAAATAGTTGCAGTTGAAAAGTTAGTTGTATTATCAAATGACTTTCGCGTTCCGACATAAAGGGCTGAAACATTCAGTTTTATATGAATCTATTCAATCTAATATTCAATGCACTGCAAAAAGCCGCTGCAGCGCAGTGTCGTTAAAAACCGTTACATACAAAAGACGCGCCACGTCTTTTAACCGTCCACATAAAAGTCAGAAATATGGCAGTTTGGCGGTGATGTGGACGTGTAGAAGGATGGAGACATTAATTACAACAGTGCCACTGTTGTGTATTCGTTTTATGAACCAGTATCAACAAAGATTAAATAAATTCAACAAAATTACATTCGCTTTCCAACATTTGTTTTGAAAAAAAAATCATTTCGAAAAAAAGACATCACCGTTTTTCCAACTTTTGAGTACATGTAACGACCCCCACATCGTTTATAACCTTAAAACAACCAATTATTCAGTTGAAAATTGCACGAAAGTGATATCAGAAGGCAGGTTTAACGTTAGTCTCTCATTTCACATATAGATATATAAAATACATTCAACCGCTCTTAAGATATTTAGAATTATACGCCTTGTCGCCAACTTTTTTTTACCGAGTATGCACCTTGTGCTAAAATATAACACGTTCATAAAGTATGTAATACAAATGCATTTTTTAAATGAGTATAAAGCTATCAGCTGATTAAAATATCATCTGCATCCATGTGAAATGAAAACATCCCTTTTTATTTGTTTGATTATAACATATGCACATATGAAAGTATCTATTACAATGTAACAATAACAAAATTATACACATACGTGAACAAAAAGATAACATGTATATGCCAGTACAAGATACAAGATTTTTTGTTGAAGTCGGATCTTTTAATGTGGAATTGTGCACATTTTTTTCAAGAAAAGATCCAGCTGAAACAGGTGTGTGTAAAAAGGGTAGAGGAAATAATAGCTTTTAACCCCATACACCAAACTCTTCCCGCTACCAGTACGAAATAATAACTTTCCAAATATTACTTTTCCTTTTTTGACTGGGAGAGTCAATTAAAAAAAAAACAACTGCATGCAGGAGTTGCTTCCCTTCCACCGCCGAAATCTCTCTACCAAAAACTAAAACAACACAAGGGAGATCACTGCGAAGGAAGGAACTATTATTTTATTTGTCCAATTTATTTATTTCTAAAGCACCAACTTCAAAAACTAATGCGGCATTATCATTAGTTTAACACATTTAAATGCATGAAGCAACCGAAAATTGCTTTTATAAAACTGTCACCAAAAATACACTTTGTGCAGTAAGATGAGCATAATGTCACTTTGAGCAATAAACATTAGCTTCATGAATGTATACTGAAAGGATAAAGAAACGCAGGTTAAACATTTGAAGTGATTTTAAGTGATGTGTTTGATAATATATACATTATTTTATATGAATATAAAAAACCCATCTTAAATCAAGAAATTACTAAAATATCATTAGATTTTGACCAATAATTCATTAGTAATTAAAGCACATTTGACGGTACCTTTCAGTATATATAAAACGATGATTTGTCCCTCGATCAAAAACCCCAATTTCTCTCAAACACGTATAACACGTCTAAGATGGAAACAATCACACTGAACTGTAGCAACCGTTGTAGTTGCTTAAGACCTTGCATTAGGGTTAAAAACTGCCTGAACTTTTACCAGCCGTACCATTATTAAGCAAGAGCTTAATTTCAAATTAAAACAACTGCAGACCTCTAATGCAGGAACGACATATGTTTTGACATAACTTTTATTCTGCACGTGTAAAGCTTTTTATATTATAAATGAGAAAGACACGAAAATAATTTAGGCACCGGTATGAGTGACAAAAGAACAATTAAATAATTTTAGGACACGCTAAAATGTAGATGTCAACCTTCGATTTTTACCTTGCAGTAAAATATTGCTAAAAACTTTAACAATAACACGCAGAGTAAACATTGACTATTTGAGATGAGCACACTTGAAGCTGCATGGGTTATACCAATTTATAAGCAAGTTTCTCCTAACAAGCTGCAGACTTGAGAGGAACTTGATAGGTAACAACTAATTCCACACATAACTGGTAAAGTTTCATCGAAACTACGTCACACAAACAAAAATCAACAAAAACTGGAAACGCTAAAGTACAACACACGTTCGATTTAGCTTAGACTAGTCTGTAAAAGAATAAGGCAAACTTGAATCTAAAAAAAAAACATTCATGAACAAATGTCACAGCAATGGTTCAACAAACGCAGTAAGTCTTAAATAAACGCATTTAAAGGCCTAGACATAAACTCGCGATAAACATGAGCTAACAAATCACTTTGAAATCACTAACATGATAGGGTATAACCTTCCCTTTTTAATGAAACTTTTATTTGTCTGATGACTTCCTTTTGTGGTCTTTTTTCCACTTACCCTTTTGATTATATAATATATAGTAAAACCCCCAAAGGCACAACAAGTGAAAATTTTGCAGCTTATCTTCAATTTGTTCAAAAAGTATAACACTTATTAATAGGGTTGAATAAAACAATTATTCTCATTTAAGTGATACATTTTATATGTATAATGAAAGAATATTATGGTCTTTTTTAACATTTTGTTGTATTTATAGGTATATAATGTTCATGTATCACCTGAGAGATGAATCCAGCGTAATCTGGTCATCAACGTCCGGATGATCTTACTGCTTAAGACCATCGATACCCGGAAATCTACTACCATTGACCATCCATCGTAAAACTTGTATTTTGATTTAGTTTCACATTAAGTTGCAAACGGATTACACTCTATTATTTTTCATGGATGCCAGACCATCCTTTTTCATTATAAACCGGATATACATGACTTCTTTTAATAATAGTAGCAATAGAAATTAATTTAATTAGCAAAAAATATTAATTAGCTTTTGATGTTTTGCAACATTTAAAATATTCACTATGCATGTATTTTTATTATCATTATAATCAATTACTTATATTACGCCTATTATTATTATTATTATTATTATTATTATTAATTTTTATTATTATTATTAAACCAAGAAATCGAAGTGGCATTTCCTTATATAACTGAATCAATTTTAACTGAATGCCGTAACTACAAGTTCATCGAACATTTATCTTTCACCTTTATTCCCGAAGTAATAAGCTTCATTCCTTATTACATTAACAAAGAAAAAAGGCAAGGTTGGATCTGATGTCAGAGTTTAAATGATAATTTCTGTAAAGAGTTATAGGTAAATGTTAATTAGACCTTAAGCCATTAAAAATCACTTACTTTAGACAGCTTATGCCTAGTAGTTAAATCTATTTGATATTCTGAACTATCTCGGCCCCCTAAAATGAAATGTGGTTTTTACAGATCGGGAATATACACATATTAGGAATTCATGATCACATATTAAAAATTTTGACATAGCATTTACCGAAACACATGCAAAGGCCATTCAAAGCACACTATAGTTTTGTCAACTGCTGCCGGCTTCAAGATACCCTTGAAAAATAGGTCAGTCTATTTAAAACTTAAGAGGGCCAAGGGATTAGCCGATTATAATCTGCACTAGATCATTCTCATTATTATGTCAAAAGTCACGAATCTTGACCTGTTGGAATTATTCTGACTATTTTTATAATGTGTGATATACCAAATAATAGTTTTCCTAGTAATTACTCTTTTAATTGCAAGTAATGTGAACATAATGCTGAATTGCTTATCTCCTGGGCAAGATCAATTAAAACATATGATTCCCAAAGTGCGTCAAGTAAACTCCTTGGTTGAACAATGATAGTCATCATGATTAGACTGACCGTTTTCGGATATTACCGAACCGTAGATGTCCAAACCTAATGCCCAAAACTTATCGATTGCTGCTAGGCCTTGACATGGTTTCAGCCTAGGAAAAACATTTTAAAAAGTTTTCCCTATATAAGCCGAGTTGAGAGGAACTTATAGGTTATCCACCAAACGGTAAATGTTTGATCAAACTACGTCACACAAAAAGTCACAAAAATTGGAAAACACTCGTTGGTAGAGGTCTGGACAGCTAGGCCAATGCTAACACTGCAACAAAAATCTAAGCTTTAGGCCTTATGGTTCAACAAACGAAGTAAGATTTTAAAACGTTTTTATAGGTATTCATATGAAAAAGGCTAAAGTGACCCCCGTTGAACACTTACATGATTTTACCGTCCAGGGGTCATCAATTTGAACAATTCCTTGTAGTACACGTCCCTGACTATGACAGGCTGCTGTACATGGCCACATTATTACTTTGATCAAATGTGCCATGTGGATATTATATCGACATTTTTGTATTTATAAGTAATATTTTACATGTATCACCTAAGATATGCCTAATGTCATCAACGTCGGTGTTACGAAGTGTACCACCGAACTACACCATGGAGTCCATTTTAACCCGGGGTTCATAATTTGAACAATCAGTTGGTAAAGGATCCACTAGTATCAATGCTCAGATGCCAGACCATCCTTTAGCTTATAAGGCCTTGAATGGTTGCAATAGAAAAAATTTTTAAAGTAAATTTTAATGAGTTTTTTACCTATCCATTATTTTTATTGCATAAACATTACTTATATTGCCTACCCGTGGGATCATTATTATTATTATTATTAATTTTTACCGTTATTATTATTGAACCAAGACCTGGAAGTGGCTCCTTAATAAGACAATTTTAACTAATGCCTAAATATCTAAGCTCTAGACCTTTGTCTTCACTTTATAGAATTTCATTCGTTTATGTAAGTTTAGGCATATTTGATGTTTAAGATAATTTCTCTGAGTTATGCATGTGACCGTAGAAATTCTTACTGAACAACTATTCGATAGGTCATGTTTAGTGTTGAACTATCCCTGCAACCCTAAATCAACATAGGCCCAGTGGTTTCATATGAGGATATGTCATGATTCGAAGGAAATGTTGCACGGACATACGACGGACTGCGGACGAAGTTTTGCCAATGTCTTCAAACTACCCCTGGCACTGTGCCAGTTGATCTAAAAGAAACTGGGCTAGGAAAACGAGACACAATATTTATTTTTTTCATTCAACAGATATTGGTCTAGCCTATGATGGACGATCAAAACATTCATTTACTTGTACATTCGTGCATTTCTTGGATTATGTGTACAACGACTTTAAAATCCTCGCTAGTTGATATGAAAACCACGAATTCATGAGACAATGACTGTAATTTTATTGACCGCAACGAAATTTCATTATCACGAATACATTCACGGAATAATTTTCAATATGATGGTTATAAGACAATTATACAAACATCATTCAGGATGACCCAGTTTGGGTCTATCTGTGAGTCACCAACTGGATCAAGAATGATGGTCTGAAAAGACCGGAAGTCGGTTGCAAAGAGATCACCGTTGTCAGGGCAAACGTCAAAACTATCCGGATAACCATCACCATCAAAGTCGTCTTCACAAATATCACCTTTCCCGTCACCTAATCAAACATAAGAAATGTTAGAGTGTTTATAGTTATATGAATGTTTAACGCAAAAACAATGTTGTTGTTTTGTTGTTAATTATTATATCAATCAAAACTTGACGTAGTAAAAACTGAATGTATAAACTGAATGTATAAAGCATTCGTTGACAACCATCAGACTTCAGTATACCACAAAAAAAACGAAATTTCGTTATTCTATTTTAAAGAAACCATGTGTAAGACAGTGAACATTGCATCCGTACTGTATTTATTTGTATTTCCTTAAGCGGAATCGTTTTCCAAAAACCATTACAAAAGGTCGATCCTTAATTTACAAAGACAAGAGCAAGAATAAGCTGCATAGTTCAGCAGTAAAAAGAAATTAATGCTATGTCTAACCATTATCATCTCTCTGGTCAGGATTTGAAACATATGGACAGTTATCTAGTATATCCGGTATTCCATCATTGTCATCATCTTCATCACATGCGTCCCCTTGACCGTCACGATCTGAGTCACGCTGGTCAGCGTTCGTCACGTTTGGACAATTATCCGATGTGTCCTGTAAGCCATCTTTGTCGCTACAAAGTGATTATAAACAATTTGAAGAAAATGATTCAACAGGATGCGTTCTTTTGTGTACGAAGTGACTGAGTATTAGTAATAGTTTCCTAATTTCAATTACTATTTCATACATGTAGCTTACAACTGGTTTAACATACTTTCTAAGTATACAACTCGCGAAGTATACAGAGGAAATTTATTACTAGTAGTTGATACATTTCTGCTGTTAAATTTCTGTATACTTAGTAAAAGAACGTTAAAAGTGATGGTTTGTTCTCGGCTTTCATTCAACTTAGTGTGTATATATTTGAGTATTTAGTGGATGTGTTTTCTTAAAGTCTTACAATCAACATAATCATAAATGAAAAAAAACATACGTGTCATTATTTGAGTCACAGACATCTCCTAACAGGTCATGGTCCCTGTCACGCTGCGAAATAGAAAAGTACGTGTTTGTTAATAAGATCAACAATTAAAACACAGACGTGTTTTCTTACTTTTACAAATCCTTATTGAAAAGTAGTCTAATGAAAATGATATTTGAATTTGCTTTCACAGAATCGGAAATGTACTCAAATTCGGTTTGCTATATTTCCTAAATATAAGTAGATAAATTACTGTTGATTTGCTAGAATAATATGTTATGTTTGGTTATCATTTGGTTTGACGGCAGTTTTCAACAAACCCATTTCCATTTGTTAAGGTTGGTACTTGAAGTTCATCTCACCATAGACGAAGACCCCATTTTCCAGCAAGAAATTACTAATTCCCAACCATATAAAGATTTTGGAAGCAGTGTTCGACCACATGACCCTTAATCAACCTGAGGTTTGGTGAAAAGTCAGCGACATAAACCACAAGATAACAAAGACCATTTCGTGAACAGAACATTTATCATCAATAAAAGTAATAGGGCTCCTAATAGATCAATCACCTGATCTGGATTTTCCATTTCAGGACAGTTATCACACGCGTCTCCAACCGTATCACCATCAAGATCCAACTGATCTGGGTTTGGTACTTTAGGACAGTTGTCTTCCTCATTCAGAATGCCTGAAATAGTAAAAACAAATACTATAAAGTCAACGAGATCCGTGAGTGTTTTTCCTTCCAAGTGAGCACTTTAATTCCTTCTGTAACAACTATAGTATGCTTTCTCAAGTATGATGCTTGACACCTAATGGGAACAGCTTCTAATGGTAAATCGATTTAAATGTTAAGAAAATCGAATAGTGACCGGAAGCATTTAAAACGAGGGTAAGGGCTAAAACTTAATTAGAGGCTGGCGTCTTTAAAGATTAAGGACAGTACGAAGTAATATCCTGAAATTAAAAAAAAAACATTAAAGAAATATGATTTTGACAATAAATACTTTGAAGAGTCAAACTTAGTTTCAACGTGGAACGTGCTTTCTAGAGTGCGTCTCGTGTTATTCTTCTATGGTGCTTGCATTTTACACTGAAAAGCACGTTTCTTGTTCTAGACTAAGAGTTATGAAAAGGGTTCTCATGCAATTTCTAAAACATAAAAATGGCTACCGTCATTATCCATATCCGGGTCACAAGCATCTCCCATCCCATCTTTGTCCGTGTCGTCCTGGTTGACATTCGGTATATCCGGACAATTGTCGCACGCATCTCCGGATTCGTCGGGATCGATTTCTGTGTTGCTTTGGTCTGGGTTTACGATGAAAGGACAATTATCCTAAAATATTATTGTTACAGAATAATATCAAAACGGGTTTTAATCGTTCCAGCTAGAGTGTAAACATTTCGAGGTGTAATCAAGTTCTGAACCTTCCTGGATGATTGTAATATAAGCATTTGACGTGTTTTGGATAGGTGGCAAACCATTGCGAAACTTATTCTAAAGACATACATTTTCCATCAATCCTTGGTGGTAAAATTAAGTAGATGGTTCACTTAATTCAAATTCAACTCTGTGTTAATGACAACATTTAGAATACCTCTCCAGACAACTCTTTGTCTTTTCTGTGTTATGGAGTGATTCGTCCAGCTTAAATTCAAGCTTGAGTGGCAAGAAAAACGTATAAAACATGCAAGAATATAGGTTACTATTTATGTTCTTAATTGAGCTGATTGTAGAATCTTATATCGTTCTTATTTTGATTGAATTCTTAATTACATTGTATTTCATTGCCTTAATTTTAGCTAAACTGTAGAATTTTACAAACCGGTGAATTTGGTATTCCATCGTTGTCTTTGTCCGGATCGCATGCGTCACCAAGCCCATCCTGATCAACATCTTCCTGACCACTGTTTGGTACAGTCGGACAGTTATCCTGAAAATTTAAAAATAAGGGATAATCTATAAAGGTAAAACACCAATATACCATCCGAGCTAAGTAAAAAAGATATTAATCTTTTATTGTGCTTTCCATAAGAAACACCAGCGACCTGATTTAACGTTTCATTTACACATTATTGCAGTAGTCCCAAATTATACATTACTGTAAGCCTTTGAACTTTGTTTTCATTAATAATGACTAAACTGTCTAAACATCGTTTTACGTAAGGTGAACTTAGATCTCACGAGGTAAATATTTTGATCATATAAGGACGTTTGCTACATTTTTTATATGTATGTAGGGCAAACATTTTCTTATTCAAAGAATTCCTTCAAACTTGGCATGTTGACTGAGAAACCAAGTTTGAAAGAGATATAAAAATCATACTTAGGGTCACCGGCCTTGGTCTTTGATTATTTGCCCTTGAAAATCAGAAAATAAAAAGTCTATGTTCAAGGGTAGATAATTCAAAATCAAGGTCGATGCCCTATAATTTTCATTTCGGATTTCTGTTTCAAACTTGATTCTCTGTCATTTGAAATTCTATCAAATAGATTCTTTTGCCCTTTATACATATTGGAAACTGTAGCAAAAGCCTATAAGTTATATATAGCAATAATTGTAAGCTATTTTTCACAAACATTTGTCAATCTCATGTTAGTAATGACTGGTACATCATCAAGAATTACCTTTTCATCTCTCTAGTTTTGAAGACTAAAAAAGTTTCTCAGTTATAATCTATTAACTTACTAGTTGTATTGTGATTGTTTTCTCTAGTATGTGAACAGGTTTTAAACTTACAGTATGACCGAGTTTAAGATAACGGCTAAGTCGAGATGAAATCAAGGTCAAACGAATCAAGCTTTTGCAAGTGTAATCAGATATGAAAAGGATTTAACCTGACTGTGGTAAGTCATCTTGAATCAATAATTTTTAAACTTATAACATTAAATAACTCTTATTTTGGTTAAACAATATTGATCATAAGAGACAGTCATTACGGAATTTGATGTTTATCGTTAGATTTATTAATGCCTATAGTTTTACCTGTTTTAACATTTATATTGATACATAGCTGATTCGCTAGACAAAGGGAAAATGGTTCAGACAAATAACGTTCTGTATGGTGATTATTCGATATTTTGTAAGCTAGTGTCATAATATATACACTTCGGCAATTTTATTAATTATCACCCGCCGCCAAGGCGAAGGGCATATGGTAATGGGCTCCGTCCGTCCGTCCGTCACACATTTGGTCGGAGCATAACTATGAAAGTGTTCAAGGGAACTTATTTAAACTTTACACACAGACAAAGGACATTTATAAGAAGTGCAGTGTACAAGGAACTTTACTCTAGCTTGATCTATTTTTTAATTATCTCCCTTTATTGAATGTTCTTGTCCGGGCCATTACTCCTTAAGAATTGAACCGAAAAGAGTCATTGTATACACATACAGAGGACAGTGTCAATCATTGTAAAGTCATTGACAAAATATCCGATTATTTCAGGTATCTAGACATGGAGACTGTAGTAAAATGGGCAAGAATATTTTTACTGACCTTTGTGTGGCTTCCGTTGGAATTGATCAAATTACTGTTGGCAAGATATGTTTCTAAGACTATGGACAAAGCTTACACGAGAAATATTGGAAGTGTTATGAAAGAAATCGGATGGGAGCAGAAAGATTACGAAGGAAGCACTTACTGTCTTGGTTACCTGAAACAATGGTACCGTTCAAGATTTTTAGACTTGATGAAAGAAGCTCAACTTGGCCAACTGGCGCCAAATTCTGAAGTTATCTCCGTTGATAACCGGAAGCTGTGTAAGTTACTTGACTTTCAAAAGAAAGGAAGACCACTTATTTTGAATTTTGGAAGTTGTACCTGACCGCCGTTTGTCGCTAAACTCTCCGAGTTCACAAAACTTGTTGAAGAGTTTGGCGAGAAGGCGGACTTTCTGATAATTTATATCGAAGAGGCACATGCTTCCGATGGTTGGAAATTTAGTAACAACTACGATATAAATATTCATCGAAATTTGGACGATAGACTTGCTGCTGCAAGCAAGCTTCAAGAGCTAAAGCCAGGTTGTCCTATAGTGTCAGATACAATGAGCAACGGTGCTAACAAAGAATACGGGGGCTTATACGAGAGACTGTACATTATCCTTAATGGAGTAATAGTGTACGAAGGCGGTAGAGGCCCAGTTCTGTACAAAATACAAGAAGTTGAGGACTGGCTTAACAAGTACATGAAATCATAATCTTTACGATCAAAGAAGATGTTAACCGTTTTGATCATCGACAAAGCAACTAACAAATTGGACAAAAATCATTATGTAATTTCTTGTTGTGAAATGATACATTTTATACAGATGAACTGTCTTATTTCTAAAAGGATACTTTATGAAGTTTGTTGTTTATTTTTATTATTTGTGAAATTTGAAATGTGTGTGAGAGTGGATGACTGTTGTGTACCTGATTGAAACATAAAATAAAAACGAAAAAAATGTCGCAACTGAAGATTAATGACAAAATCTGTTTAAAAATTGAGGCGGATTTATGAAACACGCTTCTAGTTGCGACAATTTTTTTCTTGGACATATTTTTTTATTGTATTTGCTTCAAATTCTAGTCCCAACTAAGTTTGACTCTGTTTTTTTTAGGTATGTTTAATTGCACCAGCAAAAAATGCTATGTT
This sequence comes from Saxidomus purpurata, assembly GCA_022818135.1. Taxonomy (NCBI): domain Eukaryota; kingdom Metazoa; phylum Mollusca; class Bivalvia; order Venerida; family Veneridae; genus Saxidomus; species Saxidomus purpurata. The sequence goes on from JAFMSR010000018.1 coordinate 15,741,022, forward strand.
TACGATATACAAATTTGCCCTCTATTTTTGACGTGGCCTCATTACACAAAAACTGTCAAAAGATTGTGCAAACATTATACAAATTAGTACTTTTATTTGCTTTCAAATAGTCTTTTTTGCACCCATGTCGTGTGTAATCGTATTCAATCGGCACTCCCAAAAAAATTTTTAAATATTTTTTTTTCTATTAATCTCCGGCAGGCACGATACGATGGCTTGTTTCATGACGATTATACAAGGCAAATACTTAATGGCCAAACTAAAAACTGAAGGCATCGATGGAGCCAATTATGACCTGTTATAATTTTCTGTAACCAAAAGGTATGAATGTAAATTTTCACAGGTATACAGAGGTAAGGTCTACCAATCTTTAGGCATGAAATCAAATTAAAAATTAAACATACACGTCAGCTGTCTTTTTGTAGACATATTTGAATATGGAATAACTATTTTTTGTTGAAGGGCTCAATTTGTTCTAAACAATGGACTATTTTAAAAGCTCAATCCGTTAGGTGAATGGTGTAAACATGTATTTTAGAAAATCATTAGGGTATCACGTTGGAATTTTATACATTAAGTTATTCTGAAATTACAAATAACTTAAACTTATTTTTTTATATTAAACAATATTGTTATCAGTAAATATTTACACACTTAGTCTCATGTCAAATAAAATAGGAGAACTTTATAGATTTAATCTTTTACACTATTCATCTAAAATAATTAGCTACCCGTTCTACTTGTATAACAATAAACTTTGCCTTAGAAAATGGCTGGTAGTAAGAATCGCATCAGATTACCTCAGAGGGCGCAGCTACCCGTCGGTAAACGAAATACATGCTGTATCATGGTATGATACACCTACCTTTCTACAGCGTTTGTCAGTACATGGAATAGCAATATCTGGGGTGCCATCAATGTCTGTATCCCGACTGCAGATCTTCCCGTCACCAGCAAACCCAACCACACACTATATCAGAGAAATACAAGCTTGATTCTCATACAATAGTACATAGGCCTATATTTATAATTGCATATTTGCACTGTTTCCTTGCAAATACGTGATGCATCTATAGTTGATCTGTTCTATCAAGGTTGTTGATTATACTCGGTCATAAAATACTAGTCAATAAACATTTGCTTTTATCGAAGCACTAAATAATTCACAATTTGTTCAATTTTCTCTCAGACCCGAATCATTTGTTCAGCTTTAAAAGCTTTCCGCGATTTGTTCAATTTTCTTTCGAACCTGAATCATTTGTTCGGCTTTAAAAGCTTTCCGTACCTTAACAGGTACATGTATATATAGAAAGTTAAACGACGACCGAGTAATGATTATAAACCTCGAATTTCTAACATTTTGAGATGATGATAAAGATTAAAATACCTGGTTTGCATAAACCTCAACATTTTGCATATTCATAAATATTTATGGCTTAATTAAGTATGGTAGTTAATATGCGCATGCGCAGTTTTTGTAAAGTCACATTCTAATCGGATATTGAAACAGCTGTCTGAGTTGAACACACTCTCAGCATTTACCTCCCCTTTAACAGTATGATTCTTACAGTAAATACTTCGAAAGCCCAAACTACCTGGCCAAGTTTAAATCGCCAGTAAATTCCTAATTTTGAAAATTTGTAATAATTTCTACATGAGACTACTGAGAATTGAATTCTCTGCATATACGTGAAAGTTTTAGTCGCGATTACTTTTTGAGTGTTATACTGGAGCGACGAAAACTTCGCCGGAAGAGTCCTCCATTATTTTATTCTTTTATGTGCTGACGCGAGTGGAGATATTGCCAAATACAAACAAATAATCAATATTTTCCAGGATCGCGTCAAATTAGAATGAATAGATCTACCCTTTTACAGTTCTTTAAACGGAGCTCATCCAGTCTAATAGGTGAGTTTGATGAACGGACTGAAAAAGGAATGAGAGCAGTAAAAATGCAACTAAAAAAAAAATGTGATAATAGTTGATGCATTAAATTGTCGCTCTGGACTTGTAATCCAGGGACCGCAGGTTCGATCTCCGAATCCTCAACTAATATAACTAATTGTCTTTCGGATGAGACCTAAAACAGAGATTCGATGTATCGGTGCTGTACACTGGGCATGTTAAAGAGCCAGACGGTGTCTCTGGAACGGGACGCGTTCTGTATCTTGCACTATCCCCCGAAACCTAAAATAACTACACTATTCAGGGGGCGTCGGTCAATGGATTATCCGTTACCAACGATAAAACTCTTAAATACACGCATACCTGACAGACAAATCCCTCAGATCCTGCTCGTGGAAGACATCTTGCATACTCGCTACATTCGGTGAGATCGGGACACAACGTAACACGCCGTAGACATCCGATTGACTGGTTCCCCGCAAATCCAATGAAACATTTGCCACATTCGTACGAACCCTGGAGAGACGTGTTTAGGTTTTGGTGAACTAGAGCTAAATAGAGCTATAAAAGCTCTCCTTATTACAGCTATAAATAAAAAATCTATCGATCTGTGATTTCAAAAGAACTGCGTTCAGACAATGAAGTCCATTTCACATATTGACAGATTGTACAAAAGAAAAATCAACTCATTACCTAGAAAATTTGTACGGTATTATACGTGTATACATGGTAAATACCAACCAGTGTCTTTTCCAGTATGTTTATATGTTCATAAGCTTTAGTAGATCTACATGCACATGTTTGCGAATGGTTAGACTGAAAATTGTTAAAACTTATTCATTTTCATCAGAAGTTCTACAAGGATAGCGTTTGCTCTTTTAATTCGTGATTTTTAATTTGTAGCAAATAAAAAGGGCCGGGACAAATCATACTTCAGATCTGCATTTGCAAAAGTGGGTAAACGAACATTATAGATACTTACAACAGTATTAAAGCACTCTGAGTTTTCAACACAAGGACCACTTGGCGGAGACAGAGTACACTCATCTAAATCCTTACATGTCTGAAATATATAAAGTTTCATCAATGCCTGTATCGAACGCCATTATCGTCTCGTGTCATTTTTGTTTATTTGCGGTAGACACGTGGTTGGTTTAAACAATATTTTATTGAGAAATTACATGTTATACATACTTAATATACAACAGCATAAAGAAATGAGTAGAAGGTTCTAGGCTTATTTACACGTAGTTGCCGATACATTGTATTAAGGTAAAGTGAGTAGCAATGATGGATGTGTACTTCTTTTGACAAAACAAAATGTTTGTCATTCAATTGTCATTATATTGATTTATTTAAAGACTGAAACACAATCGAAGTAAAATACAGAGAAAGGGCTACAAAAATGATTTTCTACTTCTTATTTTTAACTTCAAACTTTGCGATTAAATAACAGTATTTTACATGTAACAAGAGCCATGTTAGACCATTCCCCCGCCAAGTGCTCTTTCTATGACCAAGAAATTCGAGGTGAGAGGAATGGGTATGGTATACTCTATAATTTAGTGAAATATTAATATTTGGCTGTGGATAACTAGGCAAGGTAGAGTTATGGTTCTTGGGCATGAACTTTCCATCATTATGCTCTATCACTGTATGATATTTCAAGTACATCCCTTCAGAACTTTAGAAGTTATGCTACAGAAAAGATTATGCTCTGTACAAGAAAAATCAATAAAGGGAGACAATTAAACACAAAGTTATTTTCTTATTTCTTAGGTACTGCACTTTCCCTGTGTGTCCTCTCTCATTATTTGCAATTTGAAGAAATTTCCTTCAGTACTTTTCCTGTTATGCTCAAGACAAGAAAATGTAATAAGGGGGTAGTTCAAAAACTAGGCAAGGTACAGGTAAGATTCTTTGGTACTGCACTTTCCCTCATTGTGCTCTATAACTGTATAAAGTTTCAAGTAATACCCTTCAGTACTTTTGGAGTTATGCTCCGGACAAGATAAATCAAGAAAATGTAACAAAGGGGGATAATTAAAAAATAGACAAAATAGAGTTATGGTTATTAGGTACTGCACTTTGTCCCATTGTGCTCAGCAAGAAAAATCAATAAAGGGAGACAATTAAACACAGAGTTATTTTCTTATTTCTTAGGTACTGCACTTTCCCTGTGTGTCCTCTCTCATTATTTGCAATTTGAAGAAATTTCCTTCAGTACTTTTCCTGTTATGCTCAAGACAAGAAAATGTAATAAGGGGGGTAGTTCAAAAACTAGGCAAGGTACAGTTAAGATTCTTTGGTACTGCACTTTCCCTCATTGTGCTCTATAACTGTATTAAGTTACAAGTAATTCCCTTCAGTTCTTTTGGAGTTCTGCTCCGGACAAGAAAAATCAAGAAAATGTAACAAAGGGGAGTAATTCAAAAATTAGGCAAGGTAAAGTTATGGTTCTTAAGCACTGCACTTTCCCTTATTGTACTCTATCACTGTATTAAGTTTAGATAAATTCTCTTCAATCCTTTTGGAATTATGCTCCGGACAAAAGTGTGACGGGCGCACGGACGTAGCCCGTTAATACATCCCCTCCTCCAAGGTGGGGGAATAAAAAAACTACTGTTACTGAAAATTACAAATACATTTACATTACTTGCTGATTCTTTTCAAATTAAGTTATCATAATGTGAACATAATGTGACCTGTTTCAAGGTTTTGGCTTCCTCCAGTCCGGCTCCCTCTACTTCCTCACCAACGTAGCCTTCAGGACAGTCGCCGCACCGGAAACCACCTTCAGTATTCACGCATGCGCTCTTATTGTGGCATGGCTCGTGGTATAAACACTAAAAAAATAAGCAAATATATGGAAAGTCAAATGCGTCCCTTTTATTGATTATCTATTCAATGACTTTTGAGTTTAACAAAACGCTACACCAACTTCCAAACATTGTATTACTATCATATAAATCGAAGGTAAAATGCATGTAAGCGGGAAAAAAACACTTTAACCAAACGAGTGAACAATGAGGATATTAAAGAAGAAACAGTTCGACATGACAGTTCTTGAAATCACCAAAATATGTGAGGAAAGAGCATAACATCTGAATCCATAAGGTTATCGTTGAATTTGACTTGTCCTAAGGTTGTGCAGCCATATAGATACCAACAAAAGAAACAAAAAAAACACACGCCACATTTTCTTTGACATTAAATTATATCATTTTGAAAATAAAGACATTTTAGTTAAGTTGAAATACGACCCAACGTAGCAGTAGTTAACGGCCTACCTCATTTACATCTTCACAATGTGTACCGTTTCCTGAATGTCCATTTGCACAAGAAGCACACCTGAACCCTTCTGTAGTGTCTATGCAGGCCACTCCCTCGAAACATGGCTTACTCTCGCAGCCAACTCTAGCGACTCTACAGTTACTACGGCGACCGTCTCCAGTTAGTCCAGGAGGACATGGGCCACAGCGGTAACTGTTTCCCACATTGAAACATTTCACCCCTGAAAATTTTGTGTCTGATTAATTATGTGTTGGTCTTCTTAATAATCTATGTGTCCAGGGGCTGGCCCCTGTTAAATTAATATACAATTTTATACATATTTCTGCAGGTGTATGCGTCTACTACATTTCTTTGCCAAGGGGCCGACACGCCCTTGTGGAAGGGTGTTTACCCCAGGAACAGAGGGTCCCATGTTCAATCCATCCCAGTGTCATGAAGTTGTAGTGTCATTAGGCAAGACAAACATGATATTTTCCATAATGCCTCTCTCTGTCTCCGTGCTTGATTCTACCTGGCGTGAGTCTCAAGAGTGATCAAAATTAGACACACGCGAAAAAAAAAACCGATATACGGTAGTTTGTAAAAATTTAGTGTAAATTAATTTTCTTTCAAAATTGTGTTAAAATGCTGGGCACATGGATGCCATATTTTACTGTAAAACGATTAGAAACTCTAGCTGTACTCGTACCTCTATAACAAGGATTATCCGCACAAGTTGGAATTTTTGCACATCTTACACCGTCCCCATAGTAACCACGTGGGCATTCTCCACACCGGTAACCTCGTTCTGTATCCTGGCACGTGACACCTGCATAGCACGGTTTGTCGCGACACCTGACAACTCTGCGTTGAGCGGAAGCTAAAAATTTTAAACAATTAAGCCTGATATTGATGATAATGAAAGAAAACAAACATAGCCAACCAATCGTTTTTGTATGGCGTCAACCACCAGTAGAGCGCCTCTCGGCAATACTTTTAGTGAGTATTACATTAACTACGTTTTTCTACGGTTACTGCTAGCTACTGGTACTGCCAACGTCTCGGTTTTGGTACTGCTACTGTTACTGTTTCTGCTAGCTTCTGCTACCGCTACTACCAGCTATTCCCACTGCCAACTTTACGAAGTTTTGCTACAGTAACACAACTGCTACTACTATCTAATGCTAGTGCCAACTTCATGATTTTGCTACTAAATATTCTTACATCAATTCTTATACATATAATATATCAATATATCAATATATTTACGTCTCTCCTGTCGTCTACACATTTCACATTGTCTAAGGACCTCGTGCAGTTGTCTGGTCTCTCGGGCTTGAAGTTGCATATCCCTCTGCATGACACGGATCGCTTGGGTCAGCTCCCGTAGAGAATGGCTTAGTGTATAGAACATAGGATCTGTAATGAGATCGAAGATAACGCATCAAGTTGCACATGCTTTCATGAACATTGCTCATAAATTATATATATGTATAAATGTATACACAGTTCCAAGGTACAGTGACTTGGCATCCGTAAATACTGTAAGAATTCTGGATACAGCGAAATTTCTGATATAAGGAACACCGTCACTTTTTGAACTTTTTTATTAAATATGAAACTGATACAGGTGTATGAAATTGACATACTTCGTAAGGAATGCAAGGAACAAATTTAAGTTTTCCGTATAGGTGTTCGTGAGTGAAACAGCGTTGTTCAGGCGCTAGGTAGATTATCACTTGCAAATGAATTCTTTCAGAAAGTTCATGCATATTTCCATTACACTTCAAATCTGATGGCTTTCATAATAATATGTACCGTATGACAAGAGACTTGTAGATCGTATCCATAATTATGAATAAATTATTTTTAAATTGATTCATACATTTTATTATTACAATGTTAGTATTCTTCCTAATCAATCCATTGACTAATCGATCATTGACTGATTTTTAATCCATTTATTCGATCGTTCAAAAAGATGAATGACGAAATGAATGACAAATTAAAAAATAAACTAACCACCAAGTTACCATGGCAGCCGACCAATCAATCAATCAGTCAGTCAGTAGCCAGCCAGCCAGCCAGCCAGCCAGCCAGCCAAACAACAAACGAACAGGCAAACAAACAGGCAAGCACTCAGACAATCAAATAATATGTCAGCTTATCAATCAATCATTGAAAGAATTTTTAAAAATCGATCATTACCAGACTGTGGTATTCTATGGTCTCTGGTCTCTTCTCTGACACGGTTTTTCGAAACAGGCGGAGATATTCGAACGTTGGTTCCTCCGAGGCTTTGGAGATTTCGGTTTCGAACCCAGTCCGGAAGCACCGGAAGTGTGGAAATTGGAATAGCCTCAATTGGATCACAGTCCATAAAGGTCAACATGGCTTGCAGATCTACACGCGAGTACAGCGTATATTTGTCATGGTTATCCTGGAAAACACGTCACTTTTTAATTCGATTTTAGAATTTGTTATTCTTTATCTTAAAAGTTAGGAAATATATTAATTCAAATCTTTTTTTTTTGTCATCATTTAAATGTTTTTTTTTTCACTTTTGTTTGTTTCTTTTTTGTTAATACATTGTAGTTATAATACAAACTCGCACTGTGTGTGTATTTTTTCAAAAAGTCTGATTACAGGGAAGGGTCGTTTCTAATGTTGAAATAACTTGTGTCTCAACCCTTTTGCTATGTTGCAACGATCTTTTTGCACATATATTTTATATCACATAACTGTTTAATATTATGCATGTATGTTTATTCTCACAAATTGTACATAAGCAATCAAAAAAAGAAAGAAAAATTAAGTTATTTACGGATACAAGTATGGGAAGCTACCCCATTTCACCAGGCCCAATCCCTGTGGCAAGCATTTTGAAACGCAGTACTCATAGCATTTATTTTGAAAGTTCAGCAGGACTCTGATTGGTTGACAAGGAAGAGTATGACAAATAGTATCACACCTTGGTTGCGGAAGCAAAATGGCGTAATTCAGTTCAAATTTTATTTACGGCCCATTAGCTTAGATATTTTCGATATTAAGTACATGTGAATTTTGGGAGGTGGTTATCTTCAATAAACACACTCCTATTGGATTGGTCAGTCATGTAGCATCTAAATACAGCCTGTAATAATTCGTACTCGATCCCGATATAGTTCAATGAGATTCAAATAAATCTTGCAAACGCATATCAACAAAGTCCACGAGATTTTGTGTACATTTCTGCAAAACCTGTCTTAATGAAACTTTGAATGTACACCGATCATGATTTGAAACTAAAATTTTTAGTTGCATTTAGCTGAATGCGCAGGAATTTCTTTCTAGGAACTACTTTTTCATAGAATCACTCCCTATTGTAAGTGGAAGTAACAACATCCTGTACTTTAACATACACACTCAGCAGTTACTTCCCTTTAACATAGTAAAGTAAAGATTATTTACAAATTGGTGTTTATATGTGGTAAATAGTTGATGCATAAGATTGAGAGAAAAATTAAACTTGTATATTTAATTGATTGATTAAGATGTTCACTTGTTTGTATGTACGGGTTATTATAAAATGCTTAAAACGCCTAAATCTTACTAAATTTTCGTTTTTAGCATTCATCAGTATTTCAAACACTTTGATTTGTGTTGTTTTCATTCGTGTTACTTTTTTTTGCAGGAGGATTATTCTTGACGTTGTACATATTACCAAGATAGGAATCGAACTCACGTTCCCAGGTTCGCTAATCAAAACTTTTAAAACTTGGCTACATGGATCGTAAATTGTTTAAGTAAAAGTGTGAGTTACCACAACAATTCTGCCCAAAAACGCATCTCTAATAGGAACTTCTGTGTTCTCCTCTCCTATAAGCTGACAATCTATGAACAGTCTAAGTCTGTTAACTTGTCTGTTCAAATCTGCCATTTGTATTAACAGGTTATGTTCTCCTGCCGCTAGAGGGCGCAGTTTGAATGACGTCTGGTAATTCCTTTGATCACGTGTCCAGATAATCAGAATCACTGGAAGATTTATAAATTTTGCAAACAAGACGCTTGGTAAAGCGTACATCATTATTGTGTCGTCTGCAGAGCAAAAGACAGTAGAACAAAAATTTGAAAGTAACTCTTCTTTCCAAATGTTGAAACAGTAGTTGAAAATTTTCGCATAAACGTTTTCTCATTCCAAAAAAAGGTACATTATTCAAATGAGCAGTTATTTCAGTTTCATTCACAAAACAGCCAATTTTATTGCGATTTAAGTGACTTTTTCAAAACGAAAACCCTTTAAATCTTAAGAAAACCACCCAAAGAACAAAATTTTGTTTGATATCCAAGTCTTGTTCCCAACTACAATCTAATTTGGCTTTGATAGGGGCGGACAAAGTCGAATTCTTGTACTTGTCACATATTTTCTATTAACTGGCTTTACGTTTAATGTATCAATTTGCATTCGGCTGTCTTCACCTCTATACGTGAAGCTTGTAAACATCCATGTCAGACGTCAGTAGCCAAGTGAAAAAGATTGAAAATAATGCACATACAGACTATATTGTTATGACCTGGTCAATTTATTTCTTCCAATTACTCTTTTATTCAGAAAAATACAGTTTCTACACCTGTTGACCTTTTCTGACAGAATTCTACAGAAACTAATAAAATGCTTTTGATGATATCTGACTTTATATACAAAAGATGCAGAATTTAGTTTTCTCCGCATTCAAAACATAAAGCAAAATAAAAACTTTCGTGTGAAGTTGTTTTCTCAAACTGCGTTGTGTAGTTCAATGATTTTCCGAAACTGGGGACAGTTTGTACATTCACATTGTGAATTGTGCTACCCATGAAAATTATTTCACATGCGCATTTTTGCTTTTTTACAAGTACATATATCTATAAACCCTATGATTTCTGTGTTTTCTGTCTTTTTCTTTTTGCATTTATCTTTTTTTATTTTAATTTATGCATTTAAATCTTATCATAGCGAATTTTACCTTATTCACAGAATGCTTTAACGCTGATTACTGCTTGATTGGGGTGACTACTGTTGCAGGTTTAACTGTACGAATGCTTTGTAATTGGTACATGTATATAGTTTAAGCTTTTAAGAAACAATTTCATATTTAACTTACAAGTTGCTGACTGTGCGTCCCATCTGACCATGAAGGACTTGTCGGGTGTCCTTGGATCCCGCCAGTAGTTTCTGACTTGTATCGGAGTATCGGACCTCTCACCGAGTATCGGCCCGACCAGATACATCTCCGGGTTCAGTACAAAAGCATCCGGATAACCGTCAACTAATACTAAAAACACACATAATAATTTGATAAAAAGCCAAAAAGACATATTTGTCGAAATTTTGATCTGTGTATGGATATAAAAAACAATGTTTTATAAAATCTTTGTTGAGAGCGATGAACTCGAGATGGTGTTTTTGACCATCTTTTTAAGGGGTGGGGGTGGGGGAGAGGGGCTGGGTAAACCTGATTCTAACTTGGTGTCTGGATGTACATATTTGTTTCATGAACTGATCATACTTTCATGTAAAAATTAGAGCGGGTAAAGATTACATTTTTATGGCTTTATTGTCTGTCAAAAATTATATTGAGCAATGAAAATTAAATTCTTTCCATGGTTAAAAACTTTATAAAGATTTTATACGAAATGCTGAATGCTTGTAAGGAATGCTTTCGAAGATTGTCTTTTTGGTGGTTATTACGATTAGTTCCCATCACCATGATCACCACCACCATCAGCACTATCATCATCAACAGCAGTATTTGTCATCATAATCATCATCAGTTTCATCATCAGTGGCAGCAATATCATTACTATTGCTATTGCCATCATCATCATAATCATCATCATCATCATTAAAATTAAAATTATTATCATCATCATCATCATCATCATCATCATCATCATCATCATCATCATTATTATTATTATTATTATTATTATTATTATTATTATTATTGTACTTGTTGTATAAACTTACCCTTTTCAGGTTCTTGTCCAGTTGTTATGTAAATAAACAAAAAATTAACAAATATCACAGACAAAATTTCCATATTTTTCTTCTTAAAATTTAGTCTAACGAATGTTTACATCAAATATCCTGGATATGTCAGCTGGTTTAACTCTACATTTTGCTTTATTTTTAGCTGAAACAGATCCAGTCACTAAACTTTAGTTAAAATTCCGTCAAATTACGCGAGGCCCCGATAGATGTGTATTAAACAGAATGCACACTTTCAGAACACGTTTACAAGAGTTCCACGTCATTTGATATTTTTAATTTAATTTTACTAAAACTCCCTTTTAAATTTGCTATATATACATTTAATTTCTACGTGTTCGATCTCATATCCAAGGTTTTTAAAAAACTATTTCTACAATTTAATTTATTCAAACACACATGTCCTTTTCTTTGATAATATAACCAAACAACAAAATGAAACGGTTTTATTTAACTGACCACATAAAAATAGTTCGCTATATATTATATAGAATCAGCCAACACCAGACGAGATAAACCACTTAGTTCAGCCTCTTTCTGGTAAATGCAGAATCTAGCAGATCAAAAGTAGTAGGACGTGTGTTTTTCAAAATCAACAACACATGTTTCAATTTCTGTTAATTTTCCGCATTATGGACGACGTGGTAGCCAAGGACTGGGAAAAATGAAGCGATTGCTATCACGCTGCAGTGTTTTATTTCTTGTGTACATAAAATTGAAATTAAACGCTGTTTCATAGGCCCCTGTAAGAAAACAACTTCAGTGCAGGTTTATTAATGAAGCACGATGATTTCGGGACTTATTGAAATGATTTTGCTGCAGTACGCCAAACAGATTAAGATAAATAGATATAATATAAGCTCAGTTGTTGTATTTTAACATGAGAAGGGGGTTCGGGGTTTTTTTTATCGCGGACGGTAAACAAACATTAATTCATCATACAATGCAGCAAGATCAGCTACATTTTTAAATAAACATATTTTATTGTTATGCATGTAATTTATAAAGTTACAAACTTCTCCGACGTCTAAAGCTATACTAGATCCGAGTCTTTATATTTAAATTCAAATTTCTAAGAGATAAAAGACATAATATTCTGACGAATGTACATTTGTTGGCAGAACTGTGGAGCAACCTAAGCGCCGTGGGAGCTTGTCCGCCTACAGATCGGCAGGTCCTGAATTCTATCCCCAACAGTGCCTCAGCGGACGTGTATTTTGACAACACACAGTTGTTCATATTGCCTCTCGAGGTTGATCGCGTCTCGAAAGAGATTAGTCTGTAAGTTGTAAGAGCTTTCTTCGCAATCGAGAATACTGATCCTGCAAATGCAACATACATCATATAATTGGACTAATTTTCGATTTGTAACATTTCGGTGACGCAAACCCGAATTTATAATATCACGAGCAGTGACAATGGTTATGTACTCAGTTGATCTAAGGCATGTTGGAAGACCGCAGTTGTCGTTCTTGATGGTATTTTTCTGTGGAACTATTCAAGTGGTTGAATAAAAAGTTTAACAATGTTTTTTACACTGAAAATGTTTCATTGCACCCTTAAACATCCGCAGAAAATAACTGAAGACATAAACACCACCTGAACAGTTTATGAACTAAGGTGCATGTGTTAACAGTAGACAGTCATAAAATAGTGCAACGCAAATAGATTTCACGTTTATATTTATTGGTGGGTGCAATACTAACCAACTCCAACTTCACCACATTAAGCAATAAACTACCTTGTGAAAAAATATTTCACAGGACTTTATGGACCTTGGCAAGAGTAAACGCGCCTGCATAGTTACCTAGAGGACCTGGGTTCAATCCCTAATCAGGCTTTAGATGTTTTCTTGAGCAAACTCCTAATGCCACTTTTGCATCAGTTCAATCAGCATAATAATAACTTACAAAATAATAAGTTATTAATTTTATAACTAGCATTTTACCATTGGACAGCCTGTTATTGTGCTCTTGGCTCTAGTTCAGCGCGCTTGTTCCGTATTGTGAATTAAGTTCAGCATACAAATATCTAAAAGAAAATGCTATTTTTGATTTTTGAGTGTTTTGCCTTTAACTTCATATTTACTTTTTCTTTTGGAAGAAAGTCTTTGCTTGAAACATGCGTTATTCAACAACCTGGATCAGCCCGATTCAATCGTATTTTGGTCATTTATACAGGCGTGCAGTTCACAATGTACCTTATCATCTTCCTCGGACGAACCAGTACTATCCTCCCTAAGAAACTGCCGCAACGTTCTCACATAAAGAGTAGCAGGAAGCGAACCCATGACCCTAAGTCTATCAGCGACTCTAAACACTCCATCACGAAAGGCGGACACTACGAGCCATGCTTCCCGTACTTTTGTAACTTGGGCTTACTAAAGTTTCCGCTATCTATAGGTCCATGTAATGCGTCTAAGGTGATGTGTGCTTGTCACCTCTTGCAATCAGCCCTGATACTGGATAGCCTTATACGAATTAGAGCAGAGTGCGTAAGTCTCCTCTGCCAGTACATAGCCTCAGAGAGGACAAGCCCTGTGCAGTGCTTTTTCGCGGTGATACACGAACCGAATATCTCACGGCCTCAGGCTGAACTGCAACGGACTCGGAGCAGACTGCGCACATCCATGCGGTATTCAAGGCCCACCGGCGAATGGACATGCCAAGACGCACGCGAACAGACTCAAAGCTATGGGCAAATAACTTTGGACCTCTATTAAGCTCCCGTCTGTGATTCCAGGAAAACTGTTTACATCAGAAACTAAGGGTGGGACAGCCCTGTAAAACCTAGAGAGCTGAAGTCAGATGTACAAGGCCAGTGTGGTCCTAACAAACCATGCCCACAATGTCTGCAAAATCATCTAGAGCTCATCTGGATGGCGCTTGATCTTTGAGATGCCTCCAGGGAGAAACAGCGTCAGGCTCTGAGTCCACCCATAACTACATGTACTGCAAGTCACTCACCTAAACTTAGAGCTAGGATGGAAGGATATTTGTTGGCTACACAACGACACGAAAGAAGCCAAAACAAAACTTTTCCAGAGTTATGCATTGTAACGCAGAATGACTCTTCAATAAGGAAACATGATTAAAGAATATCCCGAATGAAAAAGACATCCAAATCTGCTGTATTCTAACGTCTCACCTTACGAAAACAAAATCCCTGAAAGTTAAGAGTCTATCAGTGTTTCCGCTGCGACATGTTAAGGATGCATCATATTACTGGTAAAAACAATACTGGTGCAATGATAACTAGTAGGCACATGGATGCCTCCGAATACCGGTTTTTGAGCCATAGACTGAGCGAAAAGGTGATGAATGTTGTCAACCTGTACACACCAAATGACAAACCTCTATCCTAGGATAACATCCATGTTAAGGACACAAACATTCTTGTCATAGCTCACATTTACAGTCACTCTGAGTAGTGGGGATATGAACATTATAGCCAAACGCGGAGAAGAGGCTGAGGCCTGGCAAGATAAACACAAACTTATGCTGATAAATGACCCTGGTGATCAACCAACATTCTACTATTCACGCTGGCATACCACTTCTACTCCTGACCTTGGTTTCTACACTGACGACGACATACACAGTCATGTCACAAGGGAAGTAGGTGAACAACTTGGAAGCAGTCACCCTGTTTATCTCATCATGCAGAACAAATAAAGTTCAGAGTCAAACTTCACTCGATCTAACTACATGAAGGTCGATGGCTGATACATCGATCAAGTCATCAAACACTTCAATGCGGCCATTCTGAAAGCTGCATATAAGTGGATTCCTCCACGATACAGAAGAGACTACAAGCCATACTGGAGCGATACCCTCGAAGATCTTCAGGGTCAGTTATCAGCAGCCAGGCGAAAACCGAAACACACACATCTCAACCAGGTAAAGAATGGCCCAAATTTTGGAAGCTCGTCACAAAGCTGAATGATGAAGAATGGAGCAACAGGGTCACAACAATGCTGGTAGAGAATATAGTTCTGCTGGTAGGAAAACAGGCAGCGAATAGATTCGCTGACAATTATGATGTGTGCGTAACATCCCTTTCATCAAACACCACCAGAGAGAAATACGAAAAGAGGAAAATGAGATGAGAAACAATAGTTTTTAGGATGTAATGCAAAAAAAGCCTCACACTGAGTGAGCTTCAAAAAGCCATGAAAAGGCTAAAAATAAATCCACATGTCCAGATGGAATCACAAGTTAGAAGCTTATTCACATTAGCTGCTTCGCAATGAGCACTCTTCTTTATTAAAATGTACAAGCTTAGCTGATGAGGAAGTAAACGCCTGTAAATTTGGAGATAGGCGACCATGCATGATACTCACACCCGAACAAGGGCATGATCAAAGGAAGGCTTCTAGCTATCGCCTCATGGTAAGCATTGTGAACCAGCGAGTGGTACTTGGAGAAAACCAAATTCTGACTAACCAACAGGCCTGCTTCAGACACATCCGTTTCATGAAAGACTTAACTTTATACCTTGCATAGGGGATCGAAGATGCATTACAATAAATAAAAGGTAAACTTGTTTCTTTGATTGGCCTCCAGAGTGCGTTCGACAAAGTCTGGATTAACGGTCTCCTTGCGAAGTTACTACGGAATGGGATCGAGGGCACAATGTATAAGTGGATTAAGTCCTATCTGTTCAACAGAAGGGCTATTGTTGATGGGATACAAAGTCGTAAGTTCTTATAGCAACATGGTGTTCCTCAAGGAGTTGTCTTGTTACCCACTCTCTTTCTTCATTTTATAAAGACTTTGTGTCCGTTCTTGGAAGAGGAGATACATGTATATCCAGATGACTTTGTGCTGTGCTGTTCAGAAGAGGAGGTATATCCAGATGACCTTGTGCTTTACTGTTCAGAAGAATATGTATCAGTTGCTACTTTTAAGATGCAGCAAACTGCACACATGATTTCATCACGGGTAGTACGTACGGGTAAACACAGAAAAGTGCTGTACTTCTCTATTCACACTGTCATCTAAGCAGGAGATTAGCTGCAATCCTTAGGTACTAATGCATGTGGTATAAAACATTGATAAGTATACAATTTAATTTAAATATACAAATGTAATCTTTCGTTGGCTTCGATTATACATATAGTTGTGAAGCGGGCAAAAGTGAAGTCATTTAAAAGAGAATTGTTAATGTCCGCGATAATATGGTCATGAAATATTAAACAACCTGCATAGTAACTGTTGAAGAAATTCTATAACTAGTCTATTGATAATAATAATTATAATAAACGAAACTTCTAACGCACTACCTGAATGTCTGTTTCCTTTTTTATCTAATTATCGTCCCAACCAATATATGCTAGCTTATTTTTTAGCTATCGATGCACGAAAGCTATCATGTCTCACTGGGTAGATACTTCCGTTACATTAATTTCAAAATGATCGAGTGATACAAATTTCATATGGAAAAGGATTTCAGGAGTGAGTTTCCCAAGGAAGAGCATCAAGTTAATAACCAATGTTAAGTCTATGGATGTTAAAACGTTAAATTAAAAATCATGCCATATAATTTGTACCACTCGATCATTTTGAAATTAATGCAGCGGATGTATCTACCCAGTGCCGTTATAAATGCAAGACATGAAAGCTTTTGTGCTTATAGCACCGATAGCTAAAAATAAGCTGGCAGATATTGGAAGGGTTGACAATTGAATAAAGAAGGGAAAAGGCAGGTGGTGCGTTAGAAGTTTCGTTTAGTATATGATGAAAGAATACAAGGTTAGTAACAACTATTAGAAGTGCAGGAAGAACAAAAGGAGCCCGTTAAACTGACCGTTCCAAGACGGTTACCTCGGATTTAACCTACTGCTTCAATATGTGTCTTTATTTTGTGATTTGTGCTGTATCTAAATTGTTATGTATACATGTATATATGCACTTGGCACAGTTCTGTGGTCCTTCCTCGTAGATGGAGTCTTTATTCTGCTTGTAAGTCTGCGGCAAACAAAAACAAAAAAAAGTCTGCGGCTGTTGAAGGGTAATGTGATGGATGGTATTAAGGTATTACTTTACCTATACATGTATACAAAGGTATTTACAGTAGTGTTCTTTTAACAAGGGCCCCGCAAGATTGTGTACCAACAAAAGAAGGGTAATATCTAAACAAGAGCAAATAGGATCGAATTCTTGTACGCGTATACCAGTGCGACCGTTTTCTTATGTTGGAAATGGTAATCTAGGGTAAACTTTTTGGGATCCGTGAAAATAGTATTATTGCATTACATTTATGTTTGGGATGATATTATAGGCTTTGCTTTTGGGTTATTTTCTTATTTTGAAATCCGTGAAAATGGCCAAATTGCACTACACTTATGTTGGAGATGGTAATAAAGCGCTTACTTTTTGGTTGTTTTGATTTCCATGAAAATGGCCAAATTGCAATTACATTTATATTGGAGATGGTAATAAAGGCTTAGCCTTTGTTTTATTTTGATATCCATAAAAATTGCCATATTGCAAATACATTTCTGTTTGACATGGTAATATAAATTTAGCTTTTGGGTTATTTTGAAATCCGTGAAAATGCCCAAATTGCACTACATATATCGGTTGGAGATAGTAATATATGCTTATTTTTTTGGTAATTTTGATATTCGTTAAATGGCCAAATTGCAAAAACATTTATAATGGAGATGGTAATATAAACTTAGCTTTTGGGTTATTTTGGAAACCGTGAAAACGGCCATATTGCACTACCTTATGTTGGAGATGGTGATACATGTATACGCTTAATTGTTTGGTTATTTTGTAAAATTCGTGAAAATGCATTGCAATTATGTTGGAGATGGTAATATAGGCTAAGCTTTTGGGTAATTTTGCCAAATTGCATTTATGTTGGAGATAGTAATATAGGCTTAGCTATTAGTTTATTTTGACACCCGTGAAAATGGCCAAATTGCAAATACAGTTATGATGGAGAAAGTAATATAGGCGTTACTTTTTGGTTATTTTAATGGCTAGATTCCATTACATTTTGAACAGCCTTGCCTCTTTTAGCTGGGACATATCCGAATATTGATTCTCAATTGACGTTCATCCTGGCGGGTGCTATGCGACAAATAAATGCATATTATCCCAATCAATAAATCATTTTCCGTTTTATTAATCCATGGACTTGTTCAGGACTTCTAAGCGAGCGTAATATTTCTAATTTGTACAGGATACAAGCTGATTTCAAAACAAAAATGGGTCAGAATTTTTAAAACATGAAAATAAAGATTTTATTGATTGTTCTTACGTTGTCAGGTATTTACACCAGACATACTACATGAACCACACTGGTAAGCAAAGAAAAACTTTGTTTACCAGCGTAAAAGGGCCTTGTTTACCAAACAGAATGAAATAAATAATTATAAATCATATATCGATAAAATATCTGTTTTGAATATGACCAAATGATGCAAAGTGTTATGTTATATATTTAAATATTCAAAGTGTTTCTAGTACGGTACATTTTTATCATTTATATTTTGCCTTAGAAAACAATCTAATCAACCTGTGCCACAGTTGATTGAGCAATAGCCATTAACAAATTAAATATTGTGCCGTTTTTTATGCCAAGAAAAAAATATCAACTTAATTGGTCGAAAACATCTTTGAAAAGAAATTTGTAGAAGTCCAAGGTAGACCGAATGTGCAAATTGGTGTTATCAGTTGGAATCCTTTGACTTTATCGTTGGTTTACAAAGAGATATTCCAGTTGTAAGTTGTTTGTCTGTTTAGTTTAAATGTTACGGCTGTAAAAAGTAAGACACTGCAGTCAAACTTACAATTTAACCTCGAATTGACAGTATCTAAGTAACAGACAAAATACATGTAGCGATAAAAGCAGAGTTATTCGAATGAGAGTACCAACTTACTTACGGAGAGTACCGATGGGAGTTAAATCTTATCATGTCTACGCAACTCTTCGTGTTCTTTTCGTGCGTTTTATAATTCAATTTAGGGTTCCATACAGAGATTATTGTGATTGATGGTGGAAAAAATCGGTATTTGGTTCGTGTATATTCTAAATCCTTAACACATAGAAAAGGCAGCACAAAGTGCAAGCTTTTACTCCATTTGCCAATAAAATATTGCTGTTGTTGTGTTCATAATTAATAGGTTCTCTACCGACCAATTTTATTACTTGAACTGTCATTCAGTATAGTTTGACACAAGTGCAAAAAACACTACATAAAGTCCATGCACAATTTAGTCCGGTAGTAAAGGTTAGCAAGTGTGTACGTTACAAGTAACTACAGTCATTCATTCATTAATCCAAATGTTTGTATTTCTGTAAAACGTATTTTCTTAATTGTATGTTAAGCAGATTTTCCATTCGTGAAAAGATTAGCCGTTATACTAAGTAGATATTATAGAAGTGGGGAAATATCAGCTTCAAGACTCGAACCACGGATGCGTGGCTTTACGCTTCAAGACTCGAACCACGGACTATAAATCGCAGTGTACAATTTTTATATTAAGCACATAAATCACCGTTTCGAACCTAGACCGGGGCATTGGAAGTTTCCTATCCATCTAGAGATGAACTGGTTAGAAATCCAGTGGAAGCAGTCTCGCGTGTTTCGGTGCTATACACCGGGAACGTAAAAGATTGGTCTATACGTAAAAGAGTTAAGGTCTGGTACCCGGATTCTCGTGTCTTTTCTATCTGCGCCTCTCAGGGGGGCTTGGCAGTAACACCTGAGGAGAAATCCTGGGGTCAACCAGGACTAGAAACAAAAAAAAGTAAATAAATATGAAACAGCCACATACAAAAAGTTGCAGCTTATAACGCATCTTTTGGCTGGCAACCTTTGACAGGGTTGACTCCGTATACGTATGAAAAATTTTCCGGATCATTTTCTCAGCGGGACCCCTGTGTTGTAACTATAGAACTCTATCTGTCGGTCCTTAGGATCAATAGCATGGCATTATTTAAACAAATAAATGTTCCACCTGGAATCGATTGCTGTTATTGAATTTTATTAGCTAACGAAAGGCTATGGAATTTTCAATACCTTTACGCCTGAAAGGTGGATTGATGTATTGTTCACTTATCGACCGTCCCGGGGAACAATCAATCCTGTAACGTACCTTCAGTTTTAACTTTTACAATGAATTTTTAATGGATGTTCATTCGTATAGAAAACTTATTGATTTCTGGAATCGTTTTCTGCAAAATATAGGTCTCCAAATTAGAGATATTAATATTTAACCGTTATTCAATATTCCTCAACTCTGGTGTGACACGTTTTAACGAGGGGCAAAAAGAAGTCTTGTCTGGACTTTTTTATTCTAGTTCTAGAGTCGAACAAATAGCACTGGACAATACACTAATGACGTAGAAAAGTTGAAAGAAAACAAACTGTTTGCATGACTGGTTTAAATAACAAATAAATCCAAGGTATGGAATTTTATTAAATTTTGGATTTATCTTGACAACGATCGGTAATAATTGTCTGTAATAGTTTCTGCTTATATAAATAATACTTGATTTATGTCATAGCTTCAATGTCAATTTCATATTATTAAATAATTATGGCGATATTTTTTTTATTGAATAAGAAACTGGATCTTGCTCAACAGTTCATTTTAAAAAGTAAATATTTAGCAGCTGTTCATGTTTAGCAACTATATGTTAGCAACTGCTTCTGATTTAGCATTTATATTTTAGCATCTTCGTTCGAATACAGCAGTATACCTCACCGTATCCAAATAAGTGAAGCAGTTTGAACTATTGTTTTCAGCTTTTTAAAGCTAATATTCAGTATGAAAAAAAGTTCGCGTTCCATTTACTTAACTTTTTGGTATATCATTGTATCGATTGTCCTCGCAGCTTTCAGTTGGAATTTAGCGAATTTAGTCCGTGGCAGAAGCCAGGATTCGAACTTGAACACCCTTTGGACAGTGTGCAAAGTGAGGCGTAGGCCCCAGTGCCTACCGGTAATAGATCGGCCGCAAGACGCACGCCGGGGGTTATTTTTCGGACCTGTACCAAACACCTGACAGTGTGTTAATAAACGTCATTTCCTTTGTACTCAGCATGTGCCTTAAAATGGCAGAGAGAGAAAGCGCACGAGCATACTAATTTCTTTTACTTTTTTTCGTAAAATTGCTAGCTTTAATGTGAAAAGCTTATGTTACTGAATAAACCTTTTTTGAAATGCACTGTTTTTTTATCCAGGATATAAAAAGCATTTACACCGTCTGAATAATCGAGCGAAAAAAGACTTACAGAAATGGGGGCAGACGCTGATGAGAAAAATCCTCGTGAGGGATGTTGCAAAATATTCTGGAAATTCATGTTCTCCCACATTGGACTGTGTGCCATGGTCGTGCTGTACTGTGTAGCTGGGGGTTTCATCTTTGAGCATTTAGAGAAGGCAAACGAAGAAGAAATATGCTATGAATCTCGGGACGAATACACCCCGATGCAGGACAAGACTTTGGAGAACTTGAAGAAAGTTATTCTTGAGAATAATCTCAATACTGACGCCATGATGATCCAGATGACGTCAATTTTGCAAGTAACATTCTTTCTTTTTTCATATTTATTTATTTATTTATTTATTTAATTATATTAAAGTGACATTATGCTCATCTTACTGCACATAGTGTATTTTTGGTGACAGTTTTATAAAAGCAATTTTTGGTTGTTGTGCATTTAAATGTGTTTAATTAATTATTATGCCGCATTAATATTTGAAGTTGGTGTTTTAGATATAAAAAAATCGGACTAATAAAATGATAGTTGATTGTGTCGTTGTTGATGTTGGTAGAGATTTCGGCAGTGGAAGGGAAGCAACTCCTGCATGCAGTTGTTCTTTTCTTAAAGTGACATTATGCACATTTTTTAAAAGTAAAATTCCAGCTGAAATAGGTGTGTGTGGAAAGGATAGAGGAAATAATAACTTTTAACCCAATGCAACAAACTTTTCCTGCTACCAGTACGAAATAATAACTTTCCAAATATTACTTTTGCCTATTTTGACTAGGAGAGTCAATTTAAGAAATAAACAAATGCATGCGGAGTTGCTTCCCTTCCACTGCT